>WNWK01003400.1:145000-168384 GCA_009830355.1 Cherax destructor | reverse complement strand
GGGAGAGAAGGCCGTCCGGGAGAGAAGGCGCGTCTCGGGGGGAGAGAAGGCCGTCCGGGGGAGAAGGCCGCCCGGGGGGAGAAGGCGCGTCTCGGGGGGAGAGTAGGCGCGTCTCGGGGGAGAGAAGGCGCCTGGGGGGAGAGAAGGCAGTCTCGGGGGGAGAGAAGGCGCGTCTCGGGGAGAGAAAGCGCGTCTCGGGGGAGAGAAGGCGCGTCTCGGCGGGGAGAGAAGGCGCGTCTCGGCGGGGAGAGAAGGCGCGTCTCGGGGGGAAGAGAAGGCCGTCTCGGGGGAAGGGAGAGAAGGCGCGTCTCGGGGAAGGAGAGAAGGCGCGTCCTGGGAAGGAGAGAAGGCGTCTCTGGGAAGGAGAGAAGGCGCGTCTCGGGAAGGAGAGAAGGCGCATCTCTGGGAAGGAGAGAAGGCGTCTCTTGGGAAGGAGAGAAGCGTCTCTGGGAAGGAGAGAAGGCGGTCTCTGGGAAGGAGAGAAGGCGGTCTCGGGAAGGAGAGAAGGTCTCGGGAAGGAGAAGGCGCGTCTCGGGAAGGAGAAAAGGCGCGTCCGGGAAGGAGAGAAGGCGCGTCTCGGGGAAGGAGAGAAGGCGGTCTCGGGGAAGGAGAGAAGGCGCGTCTCGGGGAAGGAGAGAAGGCGCGTCTCGGGGAAGGAGAGAAGGCGCGCCCTCGGGGAAGGAGAGAAGGCGTGCTCGGGGAAGGAGAGAAGGCGCGTCTCGGGGAAGGAGAGAAGCGCGTCTCGGGAAGGAGAGAAGGCGTCTCGGGGAAGGAGAGAAGGCGCGTCTCGGGGAAGGAGAGAAGGCGCGTCTCGGGGAAGGAGAGAAGGCGCGTCTCGGGGAAGGAGAGAAGGCGCGTCTCGGGGAAGGAGAGAAGGCGCGTCTCGGGGAAGGAGAGAAGGCGCGTCTCGGGGAAGGAGAGAAGGCGCGTCTCGGGGAAGGAGAGAAGGCGGTCTCGGGGAAGGAGAGAAGGCGGTCTCGGGAAGGAGAGAAGGCGCGTCTCGGGAAGGAGAGAAGGCGCGTCTCGGGAAGGAGAGAAGGCGCGTCTCGGGGAAGGAGAGAGGCGCGTCTCGGGGAAGGAGAGAAGGCGCGTCTCGGGGAAGGGAGAGAAGGCGCGTCTCGGGAAGGAGAGAAGGCGTCTCGGGGAAGGAGAGAAGGCGCGTCTCGGGGAAGGAGAGAAGGCGCGTCTCGGGAAGGAGAAAAGGCGCGTCTCGGGAAGGAGAGAAGGCGTCTGGGGGAAAGGAGAGAAGGCGCGTCTCGGGGAAGGAGAGAAGGCGCGTCTCGGGAAGGAGAAGAAGGCGCGTCTCGGGGAAGGAGAGAAGGCGCGTCTCGGGAAGGAGGAAGGCGTCTCGGGAAGGAAGAAGGCGTCTCGGGGAAGGAGAGAAGGCGCGTCTCGGGGAAGGAGAGAAGGCGCGTCTCGGGGAAGGAGAGAAGGCGCGTCTGGGGGAGGAGAGAAGGCGCGTCTGGGGGAGGAGAAAAGGGCGCGTCTGGGGGAGGAGAGAAAGGCGCGTCTCGGGGAAGGAGAGAAGGCGCGTCTCGGGGAAGGAGAGAAGGCGCGTCCGGGGAAGGAGAGAAGGCGCGTCTCGGGGATTTAGAGAAGGCGCGTCTCGGGATTTAGAGAAGGCGCGTCTCGGGGATTTAGAGAAGGCGCGTCTCGGGGATTTAGAGAAGGCGCGTCTCGGGATTCAGAGAAGGCGCGTCTCGGGGATTAGAGAAGGCGCGTCTCGGGGATTTAGAGAAGGCGCGTCTCGGGGAAGGAGAAGGCGCGTCTCGGGAAGGAAAAGGCGCGTCTCGGGGAAGGAGAGAAGGCGCGTCTCGTGGAAGGAGAAGGCGCGTCTCGGGGAAGGAGAAGGCGCGTCTCGGGGAAGGAGAGAAGGCGCGTCCGGGGAAGGAGAGAAGGCGCGTCTCGGGGAAGGAGAGAAGGCGCGTCTCGGGGAAGGAGAGAAGGCGCGTCTCGGGGAAGGAGAAGGGCGCGTCTCGGGGAAGGAGAGAAGGCGCGTCTCGGGGAAGGAGAGAAGGCGCGTCTCCGGGAAGGGAGAAGGCGCGTCTCCGGGAAGGGAGAAGGCGCGTCTCCGGGAAGGGAGAAGGCGCGTCTCCGGGAAGGGAGAAGGCGCGTCTCCGGGAAGGGAGAAGGCGCGTCTCCGGGAAGGGAGAAGGCGCGTCTCCGGGAAGGGAGAAGGCGCGTCTCTGGGAAGGGAGAAGGCGCTCCTGGGAAGGAGAGAAAGGCGCTGTCTCTGGGAAGGAGAGAAGGCGCGTCTCTGGGAAGGAGAGAAGGCGCGTCTCTGGGAAGGAGAGAAGGCGCGTCCTGGGAAGGAGAGAAGGCTGTCTCTGGGAAGGAGAGAAGGCGCGTCTCTGGGAAGGAGAGAGGCGGTCTCTGGGAAGGAGAGAAGGCGCGTCTCTGGGAAGGAGAGAAGGGTCTCTGGGAAGGAGAGAAGGCGCGTCTCTGGGAAGGAGAGAAGCGCTCCTGGGAAGGAGAGAAGGCGCGTCTCTGGGAAGGAGAGAAGGCGCGTCTCTGGGAAGGAGAGAAGGCGCGTCTCTGGGAAGGAGAGAAGGCGCGTCTCTGGGAAGGAGAGAAGGCATGTCTCTAGGAAGGGAGAATGCGTGCCTGGGAGGGAGAATGCGTGTCTGGGATGGGAGAAGGCGTGTAGTCGCGTGATTGCAGGAGGGCGGTGGCCACTAACACAATATTTATGGCAAAAATTCACATCTCACGAATTAAGAATCCATATTTGGCCTAACTCAGGGCAGTGTCTCGTTCTTTACATCCACGACAAGCTATGAGTGAGGGATAAAACTGAGCAGTGGTTTACCTTCACAGCTGCACTGTCCAGAAGACTGGCTCGCTGCTGCACATTCCAGTTTAGAAAGCGGTGTAAACTGAGGTAATATTTTAGACAACTATGCGCCCAAAAAAAACTTGTTCCGAGTTGTATTATAAGGAAAAGATTTGAGTTGGCCATTACTAGCTTTATATTATAAAATATATTGTATGTAAATCCTAACGAAGTACTTTTTTCAATTAAAATTTAAGGCTCGTCACCACAATGGTCATAAAGGTCGCATAAACTTATACACCAGAATCAAGGGTACTTCAGTCCCTAATAGTAATTGATATAAATGCTTAATTTATACTGTATACATTCAGAGTGAACTCCAGTTTAAGTATTAATGGTTTTAATAGTCGGCGCTGAACTGCAGTGAACTTTATTATTTTCTAAAAAATTATATTCTATACGTTAATATTCATTCAGAGACTCACAGGTAAGGACCCACTAGGGGCGAGGGGAAGTGGGGACAGACGAAGAATAGCGGGTGAGAGGAAGGACTGAAGTGAAGAGAAAGAGTCAGGACTAAACCCAACAGTTTGTGGGGTAAACCCCTTGGATATACATTAATAACCATATATTGTGGATTAATAAGGAATATTTTTTTCTATATTATACTAGAACAAACTTATTATCTTAATATATTTCAACTTAATAATACTCTACGTATTATTTTACATCAATGAACGAGATTTTAGAGGAGTTTTTAAAACAATGAATTTACATATTTTTTTTTTGGCAAAGCGATGTATTAAAAAATTTCCAAGACCACAAGTATTGCCAAAATAAGTATAACAGCCTGCAATACAGAGGCTAAAAAAAACTTTTAAACATTTGCTCAGGTAGAGAAGTATAAAGGGCATCAATTCAGCTGTCACACTATCAAACACAACTCTGTTAAACTTGCGTCTTCTTCAGCCATTTTTACACATCTAATAATTCATCTTTCCTCCTTCCTCATTTCTTACGGAAACTAATATAGTTGGCCAAATTTTGAAAGGTTAACCAAATTAATATTTATATAAAGAAAATTTTAGTATTATTAGGTTGCAGTTAGGTGGGGAACAGAATCGTCATATAATCCCGTAATGGTTTGTTACATGTGCACAACAAGTGTGCGAGACTGTCAAAGACAAGGCTCCATTAGATAGTGTTGCGGTTCATCTGTTTACAGGTAATTTCACACTGAATTATTAACACTCAAGAGTCGCAATCTGTGTTCAACATGGCCACATTACAATACAAATTTTTGAAAGGGAAGTTGCAATTAAAAAACAGCGAGATACAAAAGTATTTACGACTGACAATTTATCTTAAGTAAAAATTAACCACAATATTAATATCAGAAAATGAATAAATTTAGTAAATTTTAATTAGGATCAGCTATTGATCTTAATTAAAATTTACTAGTGCGTGCAGTCTGTCGATCAGTTGTCTGAAACATTCTGGAGGTTGCACTACAGAGCCTGCAGAAGGCCTACTTGCCTAAACAGCTACTCTAAGAGAACAACCCTATCACGTATTACAAAACAATATAACAGTGGATATGAGGAGGCACTGTGCCCGTTGGGGTGACAGTGTGTGATGAACCTCCTCCCGTAACGATACACACAATTCTTTGCTAAATAATTTAACAGTTTACCTTACAATTCACTACTAAGTAGTAAAGTTTTTTTTTCATTTGTGTGAACAACTTACATAGCTCCGGTTAGCCAGTGGATGGCTACCTACTGAATGGACCCGCATCCTAAGACAATATGTTTCCTGACGTTTGTCAGACTCATGTATGTTTCTTTTAATTTTCAATACATATGAAACAAAGATGGCGTGAGACTTACCTCGATTCAAAGCACAATATATAGAAAACGAAAAAAAATCAAAAGATTTTTTTTTCTGTTAATAACTGTGTCATTATAGTATATAGAGTAAACTATTTTTATCAGAACAGAAATTATAGATTGCTCCAAAATTAGTAAGAGTAATAACTTAAGAACTCTGATTAAAATGGTTTAAAATATTTATTTCATTTATTATTAATTATTTATTATCAAAGCATACTTTTACAGAGCTTTCAATATGTTTATAAATAATTGACTTACGTTAACCCACCAGGATAAACAGTTTTTAAGGAGGCTCAATATATTAAATTTCCTTAAGCTTTTCACATTCCTTAAATTATTACAATCCTATTTTAAAAAGTCGATTAAAAAATATATATAATTATGCGTTGCCGAAAATATATTTTCAATTCGTTTACACAAATCCACCTACACAAGTGTAGACCTTGGGACCTTATCTGGTCAAGCACTTTTATTCTTTTGTAAAGAACAAAAAGGCACGATACAGTGACTGGAACAATACACAAATAACCCGCAAATAGCAGAGAGGAGCTTACCACGACGTTTCGGTCCAAGACGGACCGAAACGTCGTCGTAAGCTTCTCTCTTCTATGTACGGGTTATTTGTGTATTATTCATTTGTTATAGGTGCGATGCTTGATACGTGGGAAGAACCTCGCCAGATTTGATATCACCGCATCTAATATAAAATGGGTAGATGTTTACTAGTTAGCTTGCGGTCAGGCTGCTTGCCTGACCGCTCTCTGCCTCCAGGGGTTCAGTTTTATCAACATTTGGAAGATTCAAACTAATATTTGGAAGTCACATTTTTGTGTCAAATGTGAGGCTCCCTCTGTAGAGATATAATTTGTACTGATGTTCACTGAATAGATATTTTTGAGTGTTTTAGGCTTTTCTTTATGCTACATTATTGCAGTTAGATTGTTAGGTCTAAAGTATATTGACTACACACACGTCGTAAAGGCTGAAGTCCATATGCAACTTTAAGGATAAATTAAATTCTAAAATGGAAACTGTGTTTAAAGACACATACTACATTCGCATTTAAACACTGGCTTGCATAAGCAAAGTAAATGTTGAGTATTTGCTCATGTACTGAAGCATAACAGTGCACAAACAGTACTAGGATGAGCTTGTACACTGCTGAACACAGCCTTGGCAAACATGTCTCCGCTGGCAAGTTATATTCACCTGGTTGCATCTATATCAGCCATCACTGGGTTGAGAATCTCTCCCCTGTCTCTCCTACGTTAGAAGGAAAACAGTGATATACACTTATTCAAATTCTTGAGCAGGTTAGGTAAATAGATTTATACAAAATGTTTAGCAGTAGTTTCTGTGCAATATGAAACACTGATACTTTAAAAATTAGCTAACTAGTTAATTATTGTTTGTGGTCATTAGGGAAGAGGGAAGGTGAAACTTGCGATATCCAGCAACTGACGCCTCATTAGTCGAGGCTACTACTACTGCCTGGCCTAAATAAATCTTACTGTTAAAATTTTCCTTAATTTTTTTTTTTACATAAATCGTTACATGGAATATACACAAGTTACTGGATGTCACATTCTTCAGTTAAAACCTACCAAAGCACGCAGTTCTTTCTGTACTTATATTAAACAACCACTGCATATAACACAAACATATAAGTAACAGACTTAAACCAACCCATCCAATTGTTAAGTATGCTTAATATGTTAAGATCAATTAGGTACCAGTTTATAAAAAAATTAATATACGTGTCCACAAACATTTTGTTAATATAAGACAAATACACTTACCAGTGTCGAGGTTCACAAAAGTATATCCTGTGACCTTACGATGATGTAGCACCTTCAGTAAAGTGCTGGAGGTGTGCGACGTTCCTGAATTATACCTGGAGGATGTTCGGGGGATTCAACGCGCCCGCGGCCCGGTCTATGACCAGGCCTCGCGGTGGATCAGGTTCTGATCAATCAGGCTGTTACTGCAATCCGCACGCAAACCAACGTATTTACCACAGCCCGGCTGGTCAGGTACTAACTTTAGGTGCCTGTCCAGCTTCCTCTTGAAGACAATCAGAAGTCTATTGGCAATCCCTCCTTATGTATGCTGGGACGCAGTAGAACAATCTTGTACCCCTGACACTTATTGTGTTGTCTCTTAGCGATTTAAACACATCATCAAAGTTAACATGGTTTAGGTCTTTCCGCACTAGTTCATCCAAGATAACGTGGTTAGTTTTTCTTTGCACTAGTTTAACTTTAAATCAGCACTCTCCTGCAGCCTGTGATCACTGCTGTTTACCCGACAACTTTGAGCCTTCACGGGGTTCAGAGTTCAGAACACTTCAAAGATTCGAACTTGGTTGGTCTGTTAGACTTAGCACCTGACGACTTCAAGGCGGTCGTTAAGGCTGCATGTAACCTGACCACTAACATTCATGAAAACATTACTCCTTAATATACGAATTAGAATAAAATCTAAGTGAATATACACCTTTCAGTAAATATTCTTGTTTGAGAAGATGATAAAATCAGTAACCTGGAAGAGAAAAAAGTGAAGCCTCGTCCGAAGAACTCGAACAAATCAACACGTGTCTTCGGATACAGATTTTATTGCAATTTTATGGAAGAGTTTTATGTTATAGTATTATGCTTCATGAAGGTTTCATGTTGATTTACTAATCGTTTAGGTTCATGTGTATAACAAGAAATTTACTTTGATTTGAACATGTGTTTTATGTTTACCTGCGAGTAGTGAGGTAACCTGAGTGAGGTACAACCGCGACTTGAGGTATACCCGCGAAAAGTGAACTACACCAGCGAGTAGTGAGGCTCACCAGCGAGAACTGAGGCTCACCAGCGAGTAGTGAGGCTCACCAGCGAGTAGTGAGGTACACCAGCTGGTAGTGAGGTACATCAGCGGGTAGTGAGGTTCACCCGAAGATAGTGAGGTACACCAGCGAGTAGTGAGGCTGACCAACGGGTAGTGAGGTATATCAGCGGACAGTGAAATACACCAGCGAGTAGTGAGGTACACCAGCGGGAAGTGAGGCTCACCAGCGGGTAGTGAGGCTCACCAGCGGGTAGTGAGGCTCACCAGCGGGTAGTGAGGCTCACCAGCGGGTAGTGAGGCTCACCAGCGGGTACTGAGGCTCACCAGCGGGTACTGAGGCTCACCAGCGGGTACTGAGGCTCACCAGCGAGTAGCGAGGTACACCAGCGTTTAGTGAGGCTTACCAGCGTTTAGTGAGGCTTACCAGCGGGTAGTAAGGCTCACCAGCGGGTAGAGAAATACACCAGCGAGTAGTGAGGTACACCAGCGGGTAGTGAGGTACACCCGCGGGTAGTGAGGTACACCAGCGGGTAGTGAGGTACGCCAGCGGGTAGTGAGGTACACCCGCGGGGTACGCCAGCGGGTAATGAGGTACACCAGCGGGTAGTGAGGTACACCAGCGGGTAGTGAGGTACACCATCGGGTGGGCCATCTGTGAGCCATTTTTTTATGCCTCAAGAACATGTATACATAACCTACGAAGTATATCCATAGGCAAGAGACTTCAAAAGTGTTGAGGTATTACAAGTCTTACGAGACTTACTTGAGGACACAGGTGTTAGGTATTACAAGTCTTAAGAGACCTATGTGAGGACACAGGTACTCAGATAAGCTCTTTCGAATCTTTCTTGTCCCATGCTTGTCTTTGATTTTTAAATTATGGCCTTTGCTATTTTTACACTTTCCGTTTCTTCCTATAAGCTGTTCAGTTTATAATAGTTCAGCTTTTTATTTTAATTTACGTCCTAAAATTTTATAGTTTTTTTTTAACAACAGTTTCATATTTAGTCCTCAGAGTGACCTCCTTCAGTTCCTGTGTTTTTTTCATTCGTTTTCCTCAATTCTTTTATCATTATTTTAGTCTAACCATTTTGTTATCACGACCGTTCTTTTCTCACATTTTTTTTAATGTTTTCCTCACAATGTTGGACTTTTCAGAAGGCCCGGTTCTGCCCACTCACTTTTACCTTCCTTCCTCACATTGAAATATTTTCTTGTTTTTTTTTTCCGTATATTTCCCTAGCAGTGACATTTCCTCACATATAGAGCCCATCACCAACTGATTATTCAATTGCCTTCGCAACACCTCAACTTCATTATTTAGAATTGTGACGCGCATTATTCAATTTTCCGTCCTGTCCTACACTTTTCTAACTTAGTAATGCTCTTAATTTCAAAGTTTGACACTAATCTGTTTCCTCTTCCCACGTAATCTCTGGCATCTGACGTACATGGTTAATTAACCTTGTACCTGAAAAAAGGAGGTCAACGATCACAGCTGCCGTGACCCTTTATTGGGACATTTGTTATCCCACTTAAATGTGCCCTTGGACACTACCGTCTTGCCACTTCCCCCACAATTGAACCAGCACCACTGAACGAGTTATTTTATGAGAAATATCGGTCTACCTACCTGGAGGGTATACCGGGGATCGACGTCCCCGCGGCCCGGTCTATAATCAGGCCTCCCGGTGGATCAGGGCCTGATCAACGAGGCTGTTACTGCTGGCTGCACGTAGTCCAAAGTACGAACCATCTGGCACTGATTTTAGGTATCTGTCACTGATTTTAGGTATCTGTCCAGCTCCCTCTTGAAGACAACCAGAGGTCTACTGGTAATGCCCCTTATTGCTGGTGGGAGGCTGTTGAACAGTCTTGGGCCCCGGACACTTATTGTGTTTTCTCTTAGTGTACCAGTGGCGCCCCTACTTTTCACTGGAGGTATGTTGCACCGTCTGCCAAGTCTTTTGCTTTCGTATGGAGTGATTTCAGTGTGCATATTAGGGCCCAGTCCTTCCAGAATCTTCCAGGTGTAGATTATGATATATCTCTCTCGCCTGCGCTCCAGTGAATATAAGTCTAGTGCTTCCAGGCGTTCCCAGTTCTTAAGGTGTTTGATGGAACTTATACGTGCAGTAAAGGTTCTCTGTACATTCTCTAGATCTGCAATTTCACCTGCCTTGAATGGGGATGTTAATGTACAGCAGTATTCTAGCCTAGAGAGAACAAGTGATTTACAAAGGATCATCATGGCTTAGCATCCCTTGACTATCAGGAGAAACCAAGTAGTTTCTGAGCGGTCTGCTAGTCCAACCCATTTATATCCAAAATAAAATATTAACATCACAGAAGTACCTCAACACATTCGTAAGTTTACAAGCACATTTTTCAAAGGAATTTCTGTTCTGTTAATCTTTTAGTGTTTTATTTTTCATATATATGTAATCATACATTTTATATTGAATCCTTGCAGACATTTTCATCATTATCTGATTCTACGAGTATTTTGAACGCTTTTGAAAAAGAAAATCACCATACATATTTACTTCTATTAACTGCGGTTTTTTATTGATGCGTAAAGAGAAGACACCATTCCCACGAGCCCTCCTAGGGCGGGGAGGGTGCCAGAGCCAGAAGCTTGCTACCACCTGCAGCTCACAAGACTGCTATTCCCACGATCCCCCCTTTGGCGGGAAAGTTGGCAGACCAGAGACCTAGCTTCTCCCTACGAGCCCCGTGAGGGCGGGGAATGGGGCTAGGCCTGGGCACAGTTGGTCCCAGAAGATGAGGAAGTACTTGTACCTCCTCCCATGGCAGGCATAGGTCTCAGACACTCCCAAGACAGGGAGCCAAGGCCGGGTCACTATCTGGAAAAGACCCGGGCCGGGAGAGTACCGGCGAATCAAGACGATTGATGCGTATAAATACATAAAGAAGTTAGGTACTAGTCATAAAGTAGTATTAAGAACTGAATGGTTATAAATATAACCATAATTTTTAAAGGAGTGGACCGCAAGCCAGCGGAAGGCCTCTGTCAGATGACCAAAAGCTCATCATATGTCTAAGTCCCGCATCAGGAAACACTCGTCCTGTTTCCTGACAAACCTAATACCTACCAGAAAGGAGTGATCAGGATACATTTAATTACACATTAAAATAATACGGTACACTGAAAACTAACATTCCTTTAATTATGAATATCAACCTTAGATGTTCGTCATAATTATTATTGCTTTATTTGCACTGAATTTTTATCATGGATTAAATTATAGAAATATTTAAGGAAATCACATTGTAAATACACAGTATGCAGTCTGCCAACATGAAGGAACACTACCTGGAAGGCATTCTGGGGGTCAACGCCCTCGAGGCCCAGTCCTTGACCAGTACAGACAAGTTGATGAGTAAAGCAACGTATAACACTTAGGCATCTTTATTGAGAAAAGGTATCGTCAACGAAGATGCCCAAGTGCTGCACACATGTCTTACTCATCATTTATAAATATCAAAGTAACCTGAATTCACTCTACGACTCTCACCTTTGTACTAACGCCGCTCATTGTATTCACATCAAAAATAATGACCCCGGCGAGATGGTCTCTGTGCTGCACTCGGTCACTGTTGAAGTAGCAGTGAGGCGGTAATGATGTCTTGTCTTAAGAGCTGCTTAATGAGCCGCTTAATGAGGCAGGAAGCAGCGGGGTTCAGCAGAGAGCAGACTTCATTGTTTATAAGTGCTTAAATGAGGTGTGTGACCATGTGTATAGTGATGACGACACGTGTGTGTGAGTAGTGATGACACGTGCCTACCTGGAGGGTGTTCCGGGGGTCAACGCCCCCGCGGCCCAGTCCTTGACCAGGCCTCCTGGTGGATCACGGCATGATCCAACCAGGCTGTTACTACCGGCCGCACGTTGTCCATCGTACGAGTCACAGCCCGGATGATCGGGTACTGACTATAGGTATCTGTCCAGCTCCCTCTTGAAAGTAGCCAGGGTTCTATTGGTAATTCCCTTATGCATGATGGGAGGCTGTTGAACAGTTTTGGACCCCAGATACTTATTTTGTTTTCTCTTAGTGTACCAATGGCTCCCCTACTTTTCACTGGGGGTATGCTGCACTGTCTGCCCAGTCTTTCTTTCGTAGGGTGTGATATCTGTGAGCAGATTTGGGACCAGACCCTCTAAGCTTTTCCACGTGTAGATTATGATGTCTCTCTCTCGCCTGCGCTCCAGTCAGTGAGTACAGATCAAGTGACTCCAAACGTTCCCAGTAATTAAGGTGTTTGACAGAACTTATATGTACAGTAAAGGTTCTCTGTATATTTTCTAGATCTGCGATTCCACCTGCCTTGAATGGAGCTATTAGTGTACAGCAGTATTCCAACCTAAAGAGAACAAGTGAGCTAAAGAGGATCATCATTGGCTTGGCATCCCTTGTTCTGAAGGTTCTCATTATCCTTCCCATTATTTTCCTCGCAGATGTTATAGTGACATCTGTAGGGTGTTCTGGAGGTTAATGCTCCTGCGGCCCAGTCTTTGACCAGGACTCCTGGTGGATCACGACCTGATCAACCAGGATGTTACTGCTGGCCGCACGTAGTCCAACTAACGAACCACAGCCAGGCTGATCAGGTACTGCCTTTAGGTAACGTTTTTGATGTTTCTAAATTTCGTTCTTGATCCTGGCGTTGAAGCCTGTAGAAACTCTTCGATGTCCTCAAGCATTTCTTCAGTGCTGCGTCTATTGGTAATTCCCCTTATGCCTGGTGGGAGGCTGTTGAATAGTCTTGGGCCCGGACACTTATTGTGTTTAGTGTACCAATGCCGGCCTTACATTTCACTGGAGGTATGTTGCACCGTCTGCCCACTCTTTTGCTTTTATAAGGAGAGATATCTGAGTGCACATTTGGGACCAGTGTGTGGACGTGTGTATGAACACAATAGTGTGTTGTTATATGTAAGAAAAATCACACAAGCTTGGAAGAATGTATGATCATTAAGTTTACGTACTGAGTTTAAATCATTGCCTCAACGATCCATGTCCAAGTCTATATTGTCTAGTGCGATTTATTATCGGGACTTCCCAAAAATACCTAAAAGTAGTTGCCTGATTTTGTTTCTTATTTTTTTTTTTCGTCCTCTAAACTTTCTTTTAACATTTGGAATGCCTTTCCCACCGGCTTCTAATATTCAGTGTTGAATTACTGTACTGCGGAATTACTGTACTGGGGAACGATTTATGCAATTTTTGGGCACGTGTGGGCGCCCTCTGGTTACTGTTATATAGTCCGTTCCTGAAATTTAGTTAATGGGTTTCACCAAACGAAAGCTGAGCTTTCACTTGGAGATGAATACATTTTAATTTGCTAATTTTACTTAATAAACTGGTTTTCATGCAATGACTAGAGAATGCCTCTTCTTGTCGGCTTCAAAAACTAAGCGCTGGTGTTTTGAATTTGAGCTGTGTAGATACCAATCTGCCAAATTATAGCATATTAGGCTTCTTATAAAACACGAAATTAATTATTTTTTTATGCGATTGTAGAGAATATTTAATGTTATAGAGCTGCAAAACGAAAATTGAATAATATTGAGAACTCGTGTTTTTAGGGCGTTTTAAATTTCACAAGTTAGTGAACCAGAGTCGGTCATATTGTTAGGTACAGTGTCCTGTCTGCCACTAACTTCACCCAAGGCTTTCGTTTATAACTTCAGAACGTCTTATCGATCGGTTTCAAATTTTCATCCCTGGTAAACTATAACTAGTTAAGGCTTCGTGGAGCAATTCGAAAGTGCCATCGCCCTCCGCTCAGTGTCATATAGATCATTCTCAACATTAGTTTCCATGCGAAAACTTATACCTCTTTGGATCAACTTTAAAATTTCAACACTCGTGTATTGTACTCAGGAGAAAGTTAGTAGTGTTAGTAGAAAGTTTAGGTGACATTCTGCCACCTTTAATCTATGAAAGGTATGGTGCTACTTTGCATTAAATAAGGAGTATGCTTTCTTAAAGGGTTGCCTTGTGCGGGTGAGATCTCCAATTAAGGAATTGGACTTATTCTCCTTTTGTGTACCCTCCACACCTGGAGGGTGTTCGGGGGGTCAACGCCCCCGCTGCCAGGTCCATGACCAGACCATGTGCTATAGGATCCCCACAAGTTAACGCTTCATCCTTACAATAAAACAAATATGAATGGCATCAGTCTTAAATGTCTGTTGCATCTTACAAATAGATTCATGGGTTTGACGTCCCTTGTTTTGAAGGTTCTCATTATCCATCCTATCATTTTCCTACCAGATGCGAAAGATATATTGTTGTGGTCTTTGAAGGCGAGATCCTCTGACATTATCACTCCCAGGTCCTTCACATTAATTTTCCGCTCTACTGTATGGTTAGAATTTGTTGTTTACCCTGATACAGTTTTAATTTCCTCAAGTTTTCCATATCTGAGTAATTGAAAATTTTCTTCATTGAACTTCATATTGTTTTGGGTGGCCCATTTGAAGATTTGGTTGATGTCCGCTTGGAGTCTTGCAGTGTCTTTGATGGAGGTCACTGTCATGGCAATTCGGGTGTCATCCGCAAAGGAAGACACGGAGCTGTGGCTTACATCTCTATGTCAGAAATGATGATGAGGAATAGAATGGGAGAGAGTACTGTGCCTTGTGGAACAGAGCTTTTCACCGTAGCTGCCTCAGACTTTATTTTGTTTACTATTACTCTTTGTGTTCTATTTGTCAGGAAGTTATAGATCCATCTACCAACTTTTCCTGTTATTCCTTTATCACGCATTTTGTGTGCTATTACACCATTGTTACACTTGTCGAAGGCTTTTGCAATGTCTGTGTATACTACATCTTTATTTTGTTTATCCTCAACGGCATCTAGGACCCTGTCATAGTGGTCCAGTAGCTGGGACCGGCAGGAGCGACCTGCTCTAAACCCGTGTTGCCCTAGGTTGTGTAATTGATGAATATTACAAAGATTTTTATGATATGGGATGTTAGTGCTATCGGCCTGTAGTTCTTTGCAGTTGCTTTACTGCCACCTTTGTAGAGTGGGGCAATGTCTGTTGTTTTTAGTGAGTGTGGGATGACCCCTGTGTCCATGCTCCCTCTAGATAGAATGCTGAAGGCATGTGACAAAGGCTTTTTGCAGTTCTTGACGAACACGGAGTTCCATGAGTCTGGGCCTGGGGCAGAGTGCATAGGCATGCCATTTATTGCCTTTTCAAAGTCTTGTGGAGTTAGGATAATATCCGAGATTTTTGAGATGACCAAATTTTGGGTCTCGTTCATAAAGAATTCACTTGGATTGTCGACCCTTAGTCTGGGCAGCGGCTCGCTGAACACTGAGTTGTATTGGGACTTTAGTATCTCACTCATTTGTTGGCTGTTATCTGTGTATGTCCCAACTCGCCTAAGCATGGGCCCAATACTTGTCTCCTGTAAGATTCCTTCAGCTTAAGTTCGATATTTGCAATTTCATTGACCAGTACCTCCCTTCGTATTCAGATATACTACCCGTCTCAGCAGCGTCTCTCTTTCTAGTTTACACCTCTCTTTCTTTTCTTAGTGGAATGTGCCAGAGTTTATTTTTTATAGGGAAAGATTAGGATCCATGTTGTTTAGGATATCTTCCCAGCTTGTTTCATTTAGGACATGGTTGACTTGTTCCCATTGTATGTTTTTGTTATTGAAGTTGAATTTTGTGAAGACACCCTCATGGGTGATCACAGTTTGCTGGTCAGGAGCCCTGTGCATACATGTCTGTACCTCTGTTATGTTGTGATCTAAGTATATTTTCTTTTATACGGTTATATTACGTATCTGATCGTCTTTGTTAGTGAAGATGAGGTCCAGCGTATTTTATAGTCTTGTAGGTTCTAATATTTGCTGGTTTAAGGTGAATTTGGTGCAGAGATTTAATAGCTCGTGTGTGTGTGTGTGAATTTTCATCTGGCTGCCTCCTGGGGTGATCTCTGCTAAAGTA
Organism: Cherax destructor; assembly: GCA_009830355.1. Taxonomy (NCBI): domain Eukaryota; kingdom Metazoa; phylum Arthropoda; class Malacostraca; order Decapoda; family Parastacidae; genus Cherax; species Cherax destructor. The sequence goes on along the minus strand of WNWK01003400.1, from coordinate 152,886 downwards.
TTATTTGCTACACTCCTCCATTTTAGGTGTTTCAAGTTGAAATCTCCTAGTAGGAAGATGTCTGGGACAGGAGTTGGGAGATTTTCTAGACAGTGGTCAATTTTCAAAAGCTGCTCTGAATTGCTGGAAGTTGCATCCGGAGACTTGTATACCCCACAATGACAAGGCTTTTTTTTTTTAATCTTTACCGCCAAAACTTCAACTACACACAGACACACTTTAACCCCTTTTCTATCTCCCTCCTGCCTCCTCCTTCTATCATTCCCTTCTCTCTCCTTCATGTCTCCTCACCGGTACCTCCTTGAAAAACACTCATCCCTCTTACACATTTGCCAGGCTCTTGGCTCCGACTTGCTATGAAGCAGCCAGCGCTGCTCTCTGCCTTAAAAGTCAGTTCCACCAAGAATGTCCTTTTCATGGTGTTGGACGGCAATGTTGACCTGTAGAGCGCTCCTAATGTCCCATCTTCATCGCTACTAGAGCTTCGCTGTGTTACCACACGCTGAAGCTTCAGTAGCGATGCATCACAGCACTACACTTCTCAGCTAGAGCTCGGTGCTACACCTCGACGGTGCTACATTTCGATATTACATCATCAAAATAACTCTCGATGTTAACACAAAGTATTCACCTAGTTGTATTTGCAGGAGTCGAGATATAGTTCCTGGCCCCGCCTCTCAACTCTTATGGACCTATTTAACTGATTGTTTGCCTCTGAATCCCACTCATAGCTAATCTTGAAAGTGCCTATCGTGTTTGCCTAGCTATCAAGCTATCCCTAAAACCCCAGAGTTACACAACTATCATAAGTATTAATTATATGCAACATTTCAGCGTCATATCCGTGACACATCTGATGCTGTATTTCCTAGTACAACATTTCATTGTCATATTTGTGACAGTCAGGTGTCCGTATTATTTCCTCAGCCAGAGATGCTCAGGAATTGTATAAATTTGAGTGTTAAAACTTAGTGATTTGTGTTACACACGCAGACACAGACCCACAGATGCAGATACAGACACACACGCAGACAGACAGACATACAGACACAGACAGACACACAGACAGACACACAGACAGACAGACACACACACACACACACACACACACACACACAGCACGTGTCCGTAGAGGTGGCTTATATACTGTAGTCAGGTGAGGCGAAGCAGGAGGAGGCGGGGTCATAGTGGTACCATCCACTAGTCGAAGTAGGTCTTCGTCCAAAGGTTGGACAAGTGTTGAAGAATTCGTTTGTATCAAGATCCCAAGATGTTGCTGTGTCAGACAGGATGTAGATGAATGGTTCAGAAACCCGACAAGTTGATAAATTAGACACATATGCAACACTTGGGTATCTTTATTGTGGAAACGTTTCGCCAGATTGATGGACTGAACACATCGACTCCAGGCCGAGGGACTGATTACCTCAAACTCCTCGTCTCCTTACAACTTTCTACTTTGTATTGGACTGATGAAGCCACTGTGTGGCGAAACGTTTCCACAATAAAGATACCCAAGTGTTGCATATGTGTCTAATTTATCAACTTGTCGGTTTTCTGAACCATTAGGCTAAAACCAATTATTATTATAATCAAATTATTATTATTATAATCAAATAGAAGCGCTAAACCACAGGGGTTATACAGCGCTGCAGGTGGCTAAAACCAAATATGAAGTATGTGGCCAGCCCTATGGTCACTATCTTGAACACTATATGCTTAATTGTCCACTTATTGAGTATAATAACTTACGTGACATGTCAAGATATCTCATATTATTGAAAATAAGATATATTAAGCAAATTTCCTAAATTTGCTGGTAACAGATAAGTGAACTGTAGATATAATTCTAGATGTAATCCTGTTAACCCTTTTGGGACCTAGTTCCATAAGCTCTTGGGCTTCCGTCCACAGGATGGATATGGGGTGCACAACAAACTAGCCACTTCGGTGGCAAAATCTAAATCTCACAATGGCACGAAACAAGATTATGAAAGAGAAACCACTTAAGAACATAAGAAGGGATGAACACTGCAACAGGCCTACTGGCTCATACTTGGCAGGTCCATGTCAAAACCAACCCACCAACAAAAATATTTGTCCAACCTAACCCCATCCAAGGAACAAACCCCGACACCCCCCTTCCCAACAATTGTGCAAGTCCCGTTCAAATCCAACCCTTCTCACTCACAAGAAAACAGAAATAAGGAACACTGCAGCAAGCCAACTGGTCCGCGCTAGGCAGGTCCCCATAAAACCCAAAACCAATCCCACAAACAAAAACTCCTACCCAACCCACCTACTCCATCCATGGAATATGTTTTGATAATCAGGGCACTATAAAACAGGGTACTGGAAGAGCTGGAGCACCTGGTCCATCACAAGAGCACCAAAGGAGCTGAAGCACCTGGTCCATCACCAGGGCACTGAATAAGCCGAAGCACATGATCCATCACCAGGGCGTTGAAGGAGCTGAAGCACCTGGTCCATCACCAAGGTATTAAAGGAGCTGAAGCACCTGGTCCATCACCAGGGTACTGAGGGAGCCAAAGCACCTGGTCCATCACCAGGGCACTGAATGAGCCTAAGTACCTGGTCCATCACCAGGGCACTGAATGAGCCTAAGCACCTGGTCCATCACCAGGGCACTGAGGGAGCCAAAGCACCTGGTCCATCACCATCACTTAAGGCACTCTCAGAGGCATCAATGTGTGTAACTCGAATGAGACAGAACAGCAAGGAAGAGAGAACAACTGAGGAAAAGAATACAAATCCACCAAAGACAGAAAGGAAAATTTGAAAATGTATCGTCAGGTATGGAAGCTTAACCTGTGGAGGAATATCATGTTCATCCCCACATAGACACTAGTGAAGTCCTAGCTCCATGTCCCACTTAAATGCAATAATTAAAAAATAATCCATACCCAACCCTTCTTTTTACACCCGAAATCCAGATCCCTCTCAGTGTAAGCACCTTCCTGACAACTCCTCCTTCACCTTAACCCCCAACCTTTATTTCCCTACTCACCTGAACCCCATATGTTACTATGTATGATAATTGCAATCACCTAAATTTACATGTATAACTGTACTTGTGAACCTGTACCTAAATGAACTAACTAACACCGTCCCCCCCCCAGTCACTAATACATCCAAGATACTATTCCCTTCAAGCACAAGAAGCCACCTCCAACCCTCTCTCACTCTTACCCTCAATCTCCACAAATCTACACAAATGCTAATATAATAACAGGAGTGACAGGTTTAATGAACGAATAGTGGAGGCATCCCCAGGCATTTTAGCACTCACAGAGACAAAGCTCAAAGAGATAACAGATGCTATCTTCTAGGTTGGATATCTGATTACGAGGAAGGATAGAGGGAGCAGAGGACCTCCTCTCCTCTACTCTCTGGAGGAGTGGCACTGCTTTAGAAACCAGTGGAGCTTATAGAAGATAAAATAAATTGACAGATGGGGGAAGGAGGCAAATGGCTATAGAGCAGGCACACTCAAGACAGAGGGACCCATGATGGCGATAGTAATGATATACAATTCTCCATTAAACAGCAGAAGACTAAGACAGGAATACGGTGGCAACAACAAAGCAATGACGAAAAGAAACATTGGCGATGCAATGCAAAGCCGCTAATCATGAGAGACTTTAATCTCGAGGAAATAGGGTAGGAGAACCTGAGGTGGTAATGAAGAACTTTCTGCCCCAATACATCAAAGATGCAACCAAAGACAGGAAGGGATGAACCAGCAAGGTTGAACCTTGTATTCACCTTGAGCACTTCTCACATATGGGATGGTTAAAAGTGCCCCCTCGATGCCAGTGACCATACAATCTTGGCCTTCGAATATCTTGTGAAAGTAAACTTGGAAAGAGAGATGGAACGGTAAGGGCGAGAGAAGCCAAACTTTAAAAGAGAGGACTAAACAATCACGAGGCAATTCCTGAATGAGTTGCTGTGGAAAGGGAACTGGAAAGGAAGACAGTGACTGAGATTATGGAGCATATAACTGAAAAGTGCCAGGAGGCAGAGGAGAAATTCATACTCAGGAATAAAAGATGTAATGGAAAGGACAGTGATCCCATGGTTCAGTTAGTGGTGCAGAGAGCCGGAAGTTAAAAGTGTTAGAGTATGGAAAAAATATAAGAGGCAACTGGCTTGGAGTAATTACATGATTCAAAATAATTTACAATTACAACTTCAATTACTTTTTCGGATTTTCAATTACAATTAGCTGACCAGAAAAATAAATTACAATTATTCGATATTTTGTATTAAATTATTTTTTTCAATTGCTTCAAATTTTATTTTTGTTGAAACCAATGTTAATGCTGGAAATAATACGCAAAAATTTGCTTCATATTTTATATTTAAAATTTCTTAACAATTCACAGGAATATCATTAGTTTCATTTTCAGAGGCAAACAGAAGGAGACCACATATATAATATTTGTCACACTGATCCACTCAAGGATCCACCAAGGTTACAAATACCTAAATAAGCTTCTTTTCACTTAATGTTATTTACCGTGTTAGATCTAAGACATAATATTAACAATAGATTTTCATCAATCATTACAATTTTAACAAGGAAATTCCACAAGGAAGTTGACAAAAATTGGAAGAACTGTTGCAACTAATTGTTGCAGAGTTGCTAATGAGTTATTTCACAATATTTAAAATTAATTAAAATAATGTTGACCTTAATGGAGTAAAGTTTAACCATGGAAGGTGTGAACATTATATTGGTATACAATACTGACAAGTTGGTGAGTTAGACATGTGCAATTTAAGAGTACCATGGAAGGTACTCATAATTTTTTCGGATGCACTTGGGGTGTCCCGTAGCTTGATCGCTAGCGCACTCGGTTCACACACTGAGGTCCGGGGTTCGAATCTCCTCCGGTACGGCTGGAAAACATTAGGGACGTGTTTCCATAATACACCTGCTGTCCGTCCCTGTCCCTGTTCACCCATCAGTTTAAAATGGGTACCTGGGTGTTAGTCGACTGGTGTAGGTCGCATCCTGGGACAAAAATGACCTAATTTGCCCGAAATGCTTGCATAACAAGCGGCTTTCTATATAGTAGTATGTCATTGATGTCAGTTAGGCCTGTATACCATGTACATGTACTTGTAGTAAATAAAGATATTATTATTATTATTAATCAAGTTCGCGGAAGGTTACAGGTCCTAGCTGCTCAATACTAGGAGTAAAAATCAAAGTTCTTTCTATGTTAAATATACTCTCTCTCACGGTACTGAAGTAGGCTGTACAATCCATCATTTATCTTGTTTATTTCCTCATAGGGAGCATATTTGGTGGAGACTCCCAATAGGCCAAAGAATCTATGTTGAATGGAGCGCATTCTTCTGAATATTTTTCAAAACTTGTTTTAGATCTTCAGTGGGTGATTTCTATTTACTTCCACTTAAAAGGGCATGAAGGAAATAAGGTGGAGCCTCTTAGGTGGATTTAACTTGCTCAAATAATTCATCCCTTTGAACAATTTCATACCTTGTTTCCTCATTTTCAGATTCGCTTGCAACAACTATCCTGATATCGTGAAGGACCTGTTCTGTTTTTCCTCTGATGGAAACTAAACCAACTTAAAGCGAGGATAAGAAATGAATTAATTTTCGTTTCACTGTTTCTGACTTTGACCGAAGTTTCACAGTAGGACAGGTCAGAATCAAGCAACTGTTGCATAGATTGCTGAAGACCAATAATTTCTGGACCATTTATTGAGATGATGACAATTTTCTCTACTTCCGCTTGTTTCACAGCATCTTTATGCATGAGGATGTGTCACAACCTCGGGTAAGTGCTACCACTCCCTACTACTCATCAAATCTGTTGACATGGTCAAATCATTTCATAACAGACTTGATCACTTTTACTTGCGAATTCCATCTTAATACATTTGGGAAATACAGAAACTCTCCCTTGGAGGTAGAGTGCAGCAGAAGTTCACCTTAGGACTGAAATCACAAGAGAAGATGTTTATTGAATCGCCGTAGACAGAGAAGAATTACTGTTGAGTGTGAACGAAGTAAAAACGAAGGAGACACTCATCAATTAAAATTAAGTTGCTTCACAATCTAAAAATTTAATTACAATTACTTAAAAATAATTAATTATATTCAGTTTCAATTACAATTACTTAAAGCCAGGAGGGTAAAGAATGCAGGAAAACGGGGAAGTGAGCAGAAAGCTCAGGAATGAATACAATGAGATGAAAAAATAAACTCATTAATGACTTGATACTGACACAGCGTCGACAGCAAAAAACAACCCAAAATTGCTTTACAGCAACATCGGGAGGATGACAACAGTAAAGCACCAGGTAATCAGGCTGAAGAAGGAGGGAGAACTCACAAGAAATGACCAGTAAGGCTTTGTGGAGCTCAGCAAGAAATTTAAACAGAAATTCTCAGAGGAAATAAGAACGATGCCAGACATAGTGTTGGAGTGTACCAGTGAGTGTTAATACATATGACAGCAGAGGCGAGAAAACTATTGTATGAGCTAGATACTTGGAAGGCAATGAACCAAATAATATATCTATGGGTCCTGAGAGAGCGGTTGGAAGAACCTAGGTTCACCTACTAGTGAACCTAGACTGGTTGCAGGTCTGGTCTGACATGTGGCGACTAAAATTTAACCCAACAAAGTTATGAAGATTGGGATGGAAACAGAAAAGCATACTGAAAACCGGCTAAGAAAGGGAATAAGTTGCAAATCTCACTCAAAAGAAAAGACTTCAGGGTGAGCATTGTATCCATCATATCATCTGAGGCACACATCAACCGAATAATTGCAGCAAATACACGTTTGGCAAGTTTAAGATAAGCTTTCAAGAACCTAATTATTATAATAAAAAAACTAATCAAGAACTTAAACCAGGAGTCATTCATGACACTATACTGCATATGTCAGGCCCATATTTGAATATGCAGCATCAGTGTGGAAATGACACCTGATTAATCATGTCAAAAAACTGGAGAAAATGAAGTTGTTTGCAACGAGAGTGCTCTTGAAGCTAAGGGGTATATGTTATGAGGAGAAATTGGGAGACATTAGAGGAACGAAGGACTAGGGACGATATGATAACGAACAAGATTCTGAGAGGAATGGACAACTAGGGTACAGCTGAATGTTGAAAACACAACTGAGTAACAGGGACGTTAGAAAGTATTTCTCCAGGCTTTGGGTGGTCAGGAAGTAGAACGACCTACATGGAGTGGTGGAGGCTCTTGAAGTCGGAAGAGCGTGTACCCAGTATCAGCCAGCAAACAGGCTGGGCCAGGAGCTGAGACTTGACCCCTGCAATCATATATAGGCGAGTACACACACATTTACAATTTTCCCTCCTCCCTGTAATTTTTGTTCATTGTTGGTCCAGATCTAGGACTCATTACCCAAGAGAGAGATATCATCAGCTCATGAAGGTGAGAATTAAGGTCTCATTGAGACAGGTGACGGAGGACGCAGCCTCCATCTTCCAGAGCAATTGCTTATTTTTAGTGCTGAGTTGTTTGGTGCGAAGAGTTGAAGAGCTCGTGCAGCGGGAACGCCTCTCCTGTGAATGGCCTTCAATGACCTGCCATCAATTACTCCTCCTTTCAGCTTTTCCGTCAAGTGTAGTTGGTAATAGGTGAGTACGCGTTAGCTTTGGGATTTAGCACACTCTCCTGCATATATGTGCACTCACCTATTCACCTATTTGTGGTCGTAGAGGTCGAATCTCAGCTCCTGGCCCTGTCTTTCAAACTGGGGCTGTTACTGGTAAGTGATAGAAGCTGTTCAACTCTTTAGCCATGATAGAAATTATTCAGTCCCTCAGCCTTGACTGACGGTGCTGAGTCAC
>WNWK01003400.1:82500-140000 GCA_009830355.1 Cherax destructor | reverse complement strand
ATATATATATATATATATATGCAAAAAGATCACAGTAAACAGGTGATATCAAAATATGCAAGAAAACCACTATGAAAAATAACAATTTGTAATTAACTTATCAGATGAAATATTAGATAAAAATACAACTGCTGCTCTTGGTTTCGGTTTAAGTTTTGCAACTTCAAAAAAACTTAATAATGTTGAAATTGCAAAAGCCTTTTGTAATTTAGAAAAATCCTCTGATTTATCCACTGATGAAATTAATATTAGTAAGGGGATGGTATATAGCTCAATGTTAAAACAAAATATTCCCAATTGCCCTCAAAGATTTTTTAAGTCTTATGATTCACTTTTGAATAATAAAAATTTGCGTCTTACTAAAGCAGATAAAATTAATGCAATTGTAATTATGAAAGAAACCGATTACCAAGATAAAATGAATAACCTCCTAGATGATTTTGAAACCTATTCTAAACTTAGAAAGAATCCCTTAGAAACTGTCAACAGCAATTTCAATAAAACAATAAAACATCTATTGAAGGGCAAAGATGAATTAATTAAAAATTTACTCCACTAATCCATCTTTACCTTATATGTATGGATTAATAAAAACACACAAACCTGGTAATCCTGTTAGACCAATTATTAGCTCTATAGGTTCAGTTTCTTATAAACTTTCTAAATGGCTTGTTGATATTTTGAGCCCAATTGTTGGAAAAATTTCTAATTTTAATGTTAAAACAACTTAGATTTAGTTGATAAATTAAGCACCTTGACTGATTTAAATGATTTCAATATGGTTAGTTTTGATGTTACCTCCTTGTTTACAAAAGTTCCAGTTGATGATTTACTAAGGTTCTTATCTGAAGAACTGGTTAATTATGATTTACCATTGCCAGTTCCTACTATCATTAAACTTATTAAACTTTGTATTGTTGATGCAAAATTTGTATTTAATGATGAGTTTTACACTCAGAAGTTTGGTATGGCAATGGGAAATCCTCTTTCACCTGTTCTTAGTAACTTATATATGGAATTTTTCGAAACAAGATTGCTTAACACTATCCTTCCCAATAGAGCTAAGTGGTATAGATATGTTGATGATATTTTGTGCCTTATGCCTAAGGAAGTAGATATAAACCATTTCCTTGTTAAATTAAATAGCTTAGCTCATTCTATAAATTTTACTGTTGAATTCGAAGTAAATAACTCATTGCCCTTCCTAGATGTTTTTATTATTAAGGGTAACATTGATTTTAAATTTAAAATTTACAGAAAACCTACAAATAATTGTTCCTATGTACACTATTACTCTTCACATCAAGATAGAGTTAAAGTGTCGGTTTTTTCTTCAATGTTTTTGAGAGCTTTACGTATTTGTAGTCCAGAGTTCATAGATGAAGAAATCTCTAAAATTTATGAAATAGCTAATGATTTAAAATACCCAAGAAATATAATTGATAAATCTTTTAAAATAGCTAGGAATACTTTTTACAATCCAAAAGGGACAACCAACCTTATTCAACCAAAAATATGTTGGTTCTCCTTACCATGAAAACTTGGTTGATATGCCTTCCTTTCTTAAGAATTTTAATATCAAAGTTGTATTTAAAAATCTTGATACAGTAAAAGACTTTTGATAAAAATTCCCCAAAATGCTGACGGATGTGTGTATAAGATTCCCTGTAAAATATGCGATAAAGTTTATTATGGTCAAACTGGTAAAAGTCTTGAACTAAGATTAAAACAACATAAATATAGCATTAGAACTGGACAAGATTCTAATGCTCTATTTATTCATGTGAGAGATTTTAACCATCCAATTGATTTTCAAAATGCTGAGAAGGTTGTATCAAGCAAGTCCATGGTTGAGAGAAATATAATAGAATCATGTTTCATTAAAAGCAGTTTTGAAAATAATATGAATATTTCTTTTGGTTTATATAAATTGGATTCATTTATAATTAATAAAATTTGGGAAGAATTTAATGATAAATTGGACTAATCTTAATTCTTGGGAAGAGTTTCAGGTCCTTTCTTATTTTCCTCTTCACAGAGTCGTGCGATGTTACGCTACTGTGAGGTGTAGTCTTTGTTAGTGTGATGTGACTGTAAGGTGTAGTCTCGCCCCTTATATGCCTTTCTTGTCATGTTTCCTGTTATAGTTCCTTGATAATGTGAGTAGTCACGAAAGCGCTTGGAATTCTTCTATTTTTTCATAGTGGTTTTCTTGCATATATATATGTATATATATATATATATATATATATATATATATATATATATATATATATATATATATATGAAAAGAAGTTGGATGTCCTGGCCCTAAGCGAAACAAAGCTGAAGGGGTAGGCGAGATTCAGTGGGGAGAAATAAATGGGATTAAGTCAGGAGTATCTGAGATGAGGTAGCAATAATGTTGAAGGATCAGTTATGGAAGGAGAAGAGGGAATATAAATGTGTAAATTAAAGGATTATGTGGATTAAAATAAGGGTCGGATGCGAAAAGTGGGTCATAATAAGCGTGTATGCACCTGGAGAAGAGAGGAGTGTAGAGGAGAGAGAGAGAGATTTTGGGAGATGTTAAGCGAATGTATAGGAACCTTTGAACCAAGTGAGAGAGTAATTGTGGTAGGGGACCTAAATACTAAAGTAGGAGTAACATTTAGAGAGGGTGTGGTAGGTAAGTTTGGGGTGCCAGGTGTAAATGATAATGGGAGCCCTTTGATTGAACTTTGTATAGAAAGGGGTTTAGTTATAGGTAATACATATTTTAAGAAAAAGAGGATAAATAAGTATACAAGATATGATGTAGGGCGTAATGACAGTAGTTTGTTGGACTATGTATTGGTAGATAAAAGACTGTTGAGTAGACTTAAGGATGTACATGTTTATAGAGGGGCCACAGATATATCAGATCACTTTTCATTTGTAGCTACAGTGGAAGTTAAAGGTAGATGGGATACAAGGAAAATAGAAGCAGCAAGTAAGAGAGAGGTGAAGGTTTATAAACTAAAAGAGGAGGCAGTTAGGGTAAGATATAAACAACTATTGGAGGATAGATGGGCTAGTGAGAGTGTAGGCAATATTGTCGAAGATGTATGGGGTAGGTTTAAAATGTAGTATTAGTGTATTCAGCAGAAGATTGTGGTTACAGGAAAGTGGGTGCAGGAGGGAAGAAGAGCGATTGGTGAAATGATGTAAAGAGAAGGGTAAGGGAGAAAAAGTTAGCATATGAGAGGTTTTTACAAAATAGAAGTGATGCAAGAAAGGAAGAGTATATGGAGAGAAAAAGGTTAAGAGAGTGGTGAAGCAATGCAAAAAGAGAGCAAATGAGAGTGGGTGAGATGCTACCAACAAATTTTATTAAAAATAAGAAAAAATTTTGGAGTGAGATTAATAAGTTGAGGAAGCCTAGGGAACAAATGGATTTGACAGTTAAAAATAGGAGAGGAGAGTTATTAAATGGAGAGTAAGAGGTATGGGGAAGATGGAGGGAATATTTTGAGGAGTTGTTAAATGTTGATGAAGACAGGGAAGCTGTGATTTCGTGTATAGGGCAAGGAGGAATAACATCTTGTAGGAGTGAGGAAGAGCCAGTTGTAAGTGTGGGGGAAGTTCGTGAGGCACTGGGTAGAATGAAAGGAGTAAGGAAGCTGGGATTGATGGGATAAAGATGGAAATGTTAAAAGCAGGTGGGGATATAGTTTTGGAGTGGTTGGTGTTATTATTTAATAAATGTATGGAAGAGGGTAAGGTATCTAGGGATTGGCAGAGAGCATGCATAATGCATATTTCGTTTGTATAAAGGCAAAGGGGACAAAAGAGAGTGCAAAAATTATAGGGGAATAAGTCTGTTGAGAATACCTGGTAAAGTGTATGGTAGAGTTATTATTGAAAGAATTAAGAGTAAGAGGGGGGGGGCTAGCAGATGAACAAGGGGGCTTTAGGAAAGGTAGGGGGGGGTGTAGACCAAGTGTTTACAGTGAAACATAGGTGAACAGTATTTAGATAAGGGTAAAGAGGTTTTTGTGGCATTTATGGATTTGGAAAAGGCATATGACAGGGTGGATAGGGGGGCAATGTGGCAGATGTTGCAGGTGTATGGAATAGGAGATAGGTTACTGAAAGCAGTGAAGAGTTTTTATGAGTATAGTGAGGCTCAGGTTAGAGTGTGTAGGAGAGAGGGAGATTATTTCCCAGTAAAAGTGGGCCTTAGACAGGGATGTGTGATGTCACCGTGGTTGTTCAATATATTTATAGATGGGGTTGTAAGAGAAGTGAATGCGAGGGTCTTGGCGAGAGGTGTGGGGTTAAAAGATAAAGAATCAAATACGAAGTGGGAGTTGTCACAGTTGGTTTTTGCTGATGACTGTGCTTTTGGGAGATTCTGAAGAAAATTTGCAGAGGTTGGTGGATGAATTTGGTAGGGTATGTAAAAGAAGAAAATTGAAAGTGATTATAGGAAAGAGTAAGATGATGAGGATAACAAAAAGATTAGGGGACGAAAGACTGGATGTCAGATTGGAGGGAGAGAGTATGGAGGAGGTGAATGTATTCAGATATTTAGGAGTGGACGTGTCAGCAGATGGGTCTATGAAGGATGAGGTGAATTATAGAATTGATGAGGGGAAAAGGGTGAGTGGTGCACTTCGGAGTCTCTGGAGACAGGACTTTGTCCAAGGAAGTAAAGAGGGGAATGTATGAGAGCATAGTTATACCAACACTCTTATATGGGTGTGAAGCATGGGTGATGAATGTTGCAACGAGGAGAAGGCTGGAGGCAGTGGAGATGTCATGTCTGAGGGCAATGTGTGGTGTGAATATAATGCAGAGAATTCGTAGTTTGGAAATTAGGAGGAGGTGTGGGATTACCAAAACTATTATCCAGAGGGCTGAGGAGGGGTTGTTGAGGTAGTTCATACATGTAGAGAAATAGAACGAAACAGAATGACTTCGAGAGTGTATAAATCTGTAGTGGAGGGAAGGCGGGGTAGGGGTCGGCCTAGGAAAGGATGGAGGGATTGGGTAAAGGAGGTTTTGTGTGCGAGGGGCTTGGACTTCCAGCAATCATGCGTGAGCATATTTGGAAGGAGTGAAGGGAGACAAATGGTTTTTTTAATACTTGACGTGCTGTTGGAGTGTGAGCAAAGTAACATTTATGAAGGGATTCAGGGAAACCGGCAAGCCGGACTTGAGTCGTGGAGATGGGAAGTACAGTGTCTGCACTCTGAAGGAGCGGTGTTAATGTTGCAGTTTTATAACTGTAGTGTAAAGCACCCCTCTGGCAAGAGTGATGGAGTGAATGATGATGAAAGTTTTTCTTTTTCGGGCCACCCTGCCTTGGTGGGAATCGGCCGATGTGTTAATAAATATATAAAAAATTTATGTCGTGTCGAATAGGTAAAACTTGCGGTTTTGGATTAAATAGCAACGCTCTTCTTGCCGAATAAGGCAAGCAAAAATTTGTGTATGCAATAATTTCACAAAAATCATTCTGAACCTAACGAAAAAATATATTTCATTGTGTTTGTTTATTTATTGTAAACTTATATAAAAATATATTTCATTGGATTGTCTATATTAAATTGCACTTATTATAATAAGGTTAGTAGTTATTAGGTCTTTAATTAAATTTAAATTTTTATATCAACATAAATGTAAAAAATTTCTTAAATGTTAGACAATATTTTAGAAAAGACTTAAATTTTAAATGAGTACTTGCAATTGACCGGTTTACCTATTACACGACACATTATATAAAATATATATATTATATATATATATATATATATACTATTTATATATAATATATATATATATATATATATATATATATATATATAATAGCCACTTATGAACGCTCACCAGACAGGAACAATGTTTCAAGTGCGTCACAGAGGCGAGGGAACAAAAATGGAATCTGACACAGATGAACCACTAGGATGATAAGAACACTTTTCTGAAGTCTCAAGGTAGTAAATAAATGGAAAGTTGGTTGAAGAAGTGAAAGAAGTAAATTCCATACATAATTTAATTAGCAGGTGAGAGACCAGAAACCAGTAAAACTGGCGAGTGTAGATTAAGAGAACGGGGCCAGGAACTGTGAATTAACTCCTGCAGACAAAAAGCAGTACACGTGATGCACTACACACGTGTCTGCCTCTAGTGACCTCGCTCTGCCCCGCCTGATGCAAGGCTGCTGTGACGACACAACGAAAGACAAGAATAGAAGGAAAAAAATTCCAAAATATTTTGAGCTTCCAGGAAAGTGAGCTTAGTAATGAAGCTTCCAAGAGCACCTTCTAAGTGGGCTTAAAACACTCACTTTAATTATTAATTGTACTGTTTCTAGAGTGAGGAAGTTGAGTCAGTTTATCTTATCTTACCTTTCTTACGTTTTCTTATCCTTCCCTTATCTTTTTACTTTTTTTTTATCTTTCCCTTACCCCCTCCATCCTTAACTCCACCCTTTACTCCCTTCCCTGCCCCGCTGTCACTCTTTCTCCCAATAACTAACCCTGACCATCCCTAACACACTTTCCGTTTTCCTGTAATCCTCATCCCTCCCCCTCCCAATCCAACATTCTCCCGTCCCCCTCTTCTCTATTTCCCTTCCCTACACTTCCCTTCCATCTTCCCCATTCTGTCCCCACTTATTCCTACTCCCTCCCTCGGTACAACTCCTCCCTCCCTCGGTACATTTCCTCCTTCCCTCGGTATATTTCCTCCTTCCCTCGGTACATTTCCTCCTTCCCTCGGTACATTTCCTCCTTCCCTCGGTACATTTCCTCCTTCCCTCGGTACATTTCCTCCTTCCCTCGGTACATTTCCTCCTTCCCTCGGTACATTTCCTCCTTCCCTCGGTACATTTCCTCCCTCGGTACATTTCCTCCTCCCCCGGTACATCTCCTCCCTCCCTCGGTACATCTCCCTCCCTCCCTCGATACGTCTATTCCGCCCTCGGTACATCTCTTCCCTCCCTCGGTACATCTACCTCCCTTGGTACATCTCCTCCCCTCGGTACATCTCTTCCCTCCCTTGGTACATCTCCCTCCTAACTTCTGACGTCTCAAGCTTTTGTATGTAAATAATTCGGAGACAAGGATAGTCAGAGGCTAAAAGGGGAAGTGGGGAAGGGTTGGTGGCTAGGGAGGGGAGGATAGCAGGTGGCTAGGGAGGGGAGGATTGGTAGGTGGCTAGGGACTGGAGGATGTCATGTAGCTAGGGGAAGAAGGTAGGTAGCTAGGGTGGTGGAGTATAGTAGGTGGCTGGGGTGGGGAGGATGGTAGGTGGCCAGGGTGGGGGAGGATGGTAAGTGGCTAGGGTGGGTGAGGATGGTAGGTGGCTAGGGAGGGGAAGATGGTAGATGACTGAGGGAGGGGAAGAAGGTAGGTGGCTAGGGTGGGGAGGATGGTAAGTGGCTAGGGTGGGGTGAGGATGGTAAGTGGCTAGGGAGGGGAGGATGGTAGGTGGCTAGGGGGGGAGGATGGTAGGTGGCTAGGGTGGGGAAGGATGGTAGGTGGCTAGGGGGGGAGGATGGTAGATGGCTGGGAGGGGAAGAAGGTAGGTGGCTAGGGTGGTGGAGGATATAGGTGGTCTGGGGATGGGGAGGATGGTGGAGGATAACTAGGTGTGGTGAGGATGGTAGGTAGCAGGAGGTGAAGAAGGTAGGTGTCTAGGGTTGGGGAGGATGGTAAGTGGCTAGGGTGGGTGAGGATGGTAGGTGGCTAGAGAGGGAAAGAAGGTAGGTGGCTTGGTGAGGGAGGATGGTAGGTGGCTAGGGTGGGTAGGATGGTAGGTAGATAGGGTGGGTAGGATGGTAGGTAGCAAGGAGGGGAAGAAGAAAGGTGGCTAGGGTGGGGAGGATGGTAGGTGGCTAGGAGGGAAGAAGGTAGGTGGCTTGGGTGAGGGAGGATGGTAGGTGCTAGGGTGGGTAGGATGGTAGGTAGCTAGGTGGGTAGGATGGTAGGTAGCAGGAGGGAAGAAGAAAGGTGGCTAGGGTGGGAGGATGGTAGGTGGCTGGGGTGGGGAGGATGGTAGGTGTCCAGGGAGGGAGAGGATGGTAGGTGGCTCTGGTGGAGAGATGGTAGGTGGCAGGGTGGGTCTGGATGGTAGGTAGCTAGAGGGAAGAATGTAGGTGAGCTAGGGTGGGGAAGAATGTTGTGGCTAGGTGGGGAGAAGGTAGTGGCTAGGGTGGGGAGGATGATAGGTGGCAAGGGTTGGGGATGGTAGGTGTCTAGGTTGGGGAGGATGTAGGTGGACTTAGGGAGGAAAATTGTAGGATGGCTAGGGGGAGGATGGTAGCTGACTAGGAGGAGGATAATAGGTACCTAGGGGGGGAAGATAGTGGTAGATGGTACAGTACCGTGGGAGTGGTAAAGTACCAACGGGAACTAGTACATCTCCAATGGGCAGTGGTACAATGCCAGAGTTGTAGTACAATACCAGAGTTGTGGTACAATGCCGGAGTTGTGGTACAATACCAGAGTTGTGGTACAATGCCAGAGTTGTGGTACAATGCCAGAGTTGTGGTACAATGCCAGAGTTGTGGGTGTCTAGGGTGGGGGAGGATGGTAGGTGGCTAGGGAGGGGAAAATTGTAGGTGGCTAGGGAGGGGAGGATGGTAGCTGACTAGGGAGGGGAGGATAATAGGTACCTAGGGGGGGAAGATAGTGGTAGATGGTACAGTACCGTGGGAGTGGTAAAGTACCAACGGGAACTAGTACATCTCCAATGGGCAGTGGTACAATGCCAGAGTTGTAGTACAATACCAGAGTTGTGGTACAATACCGGAGTTGTGGTACAATACCAGAGTTGTGGTACAATGCCAGAGTTGTGGTACAATGCCAGAGTTGTGGTACAATGCCAGAGTTGTGGTACAATGCCAGAGTTGTGGTACAATGCCAGAATTGTGGTATAATGCCAGAATTGTGGTACAATGCCAGAGTTGGGTACTATGCAAGAGAGTGTCAGTGCCCGTGGTTGAGGAGACAGAGTGTAGGAAATAAGCGTGTGCAACCATAAAGTTCATATACTCATTTGAACCAACATAAGAGGAATCGCAGTGAACACTAAATAGGAAAAATATGGATTATAGTGTCAATTGGAGAGTGCCGGTAGAGTAACGGTTATGTGGGAATAGGCCTGACCAGCGCCAGCGAATTATTGCCAGATACGTTTATAAACGGAGGTGGAAATTAAGTAGATATTGAACTATCTAAGTAATATAGCGAGTGACAAGGATATATATGTGCATTGACATAGTGAACTAAATCTGTAGTAAGAGTAATCGTAATAAATCCCCAGTATAGCGTAAAACATATGGTGTAGCATATGGAAATATACCACTAGCGACTGGCACTAGTGAATCATTGCCAGAGGTCCTGAGAAGTGGAAAAAATAGATGAGGATTTACTAGTTACAAGTAATAAAAGCAAGTGATGGTGGCATTGATGTGCAGGGAATCACAGCATACATTAATTGAGTATACAATCGATGAATAGGCTTACGCCTAGTGTCTTTCTCGTTTCACTACTAAGCGTGAAATAAATTTTCATGGAAGTGTAATTACCGTAGGCCTAGCTGCCGTGTGGAAAATAAAACAATGACCCCAGTATAGTGCAGTGAAAAGAAAAGTGTATCTTGAATAAATATAGTGTATATCCTTGTAATAACCAGAGTAGCACAATGATAAAATACTAGTGATAAAATAAGAGAAAATTAAAAAACAATGGACAAGTGGCAGTGTGGGTGACTCTACTTGCCCTGGTGTTGACATGTGACAAGTGATATTCAAAGATTTGAGTTACCACATATAACGAATGGACTAGGATACCAGGACACAATAGAAAGACCTAGTGAACCTAAAATTGGCAATGGAAAACACAAGGATAATGAAAAACAGATAATGAAAGTGGTTTAAACTAAAATGTGACATCGCATGCGAGTAGTGCCACGTACCCTGAGTGGTGTGCCACAATCATACGTCTGGCAGTGCTACCAGGCAGCCACTCAGGCCTCCCATACACAACCATACAGCACCATATACACCATACCACAATATCCAGTCTAGACCAGTGTGAGGAACTCAGCAAGACCAGCAAATTAAAATATATATATATGAGTGATCAGAGAGGAATAAATATGGAAAGAGTTATACAGTTAACAGACCGAATTAAATGCATATTATAACCAGAATATAATATAATATGTAGTAAGTCTCCATAATCAGTACATCCCACATACCCATGCATTGAC
Source organism: Cherax destructor (assembly GCA_009830355.1). NCBI lineage: Eukaryota > Metazoa > Arthropoda > Malacostraca > Decapoda > Parastacidae > Cherax > Cherax destructor. Next base: position 129,755 of record WNWK01003400.1, on the reverse strand, counting down.
CTCATACCACCACTCCTGAGTGCAGAGCAGTAAGGTAAAGTGAAAATCAAGCTCTAGTGGTACACAGTTGCAAATAGGATAAAGGATAAAGGCAGGATGGCAGTACAATATACCTGTGGGACATGTGAAAAGGTTCTTGGGAAAAAATCCAGAATCACATGCAACCTTTGCTTTTCAAAACATCATGTCACGTGTTCAAGAATTTACACAGCAACCAAAAATGACATCTATCTAGACAGGTGTTTCTGGATCTGCAACAAGGATGTGGAATTATGGACAGATATCAGGAAAGCACTCAAGAGGTTAATGAACAATAAGCATGAAAAAAAGGAGGAATTATTGAATAGTCTACCCAGTATATATAGAGCATGAGAACATAGGAGAGGAGTAAAGTTTAACACACAGAATGCCCAGTCTACAACAATTGACAAAAAATAAACAGTCACCCACCGAAAAAAACACAGGAGGCAAAAAAAATCAGCTATCCTAGTCCCCAGCCCTAGGGCTGACCCAGACCCAGCCCCCAGCCATAGTGAAAATCCGGATTTGGTTAAAGACTCCTCCACAGCCATCACAGCCATAACCCCTAGTACAGATATAGTAGGGAAAATGTTGGCCCCATGTCATCAGATGGTGGTGTCTCGGGTTTGGCTGTGGTGGACTGTGGTGCAGATCTAGGATCTGCACACACTAGGAATACATCAGCACGAATTGTACCCAGCCAAAAACAAAATAGTGCAAATACTATGTTTTGGGGCATCTGTAAACACGGAATATCAGGAAAAACGAATGAGACATGCAACTTTGAGCATCCCAAAAACTGCTGCGACCTCCTGTCTAAAGGAGTGTGTCATTCTACCTCTTGCAAATCATGGTGTAATAGCACACAAATGGGTGCTAAAGGGATAACTGGCAAAGTAGGCAGATGGATCTTCAACTTCCTAACCAATCGAACACAAAGAGTAGTGGTAAACAGAGTTAAATCAGTTGCTGCCATAGTGAAGAGCTCTGTCCCACAAGGCACAGTACTCGCACCTATCCTGTTCCTCATTCTCATATCAGACAGACAGAGATGTAAACCACAGCACTGTATCATCCTTTGCAGATGATACTAGGATCTGCATGAGAGTGTCATCCATTGAGGACACGACAAATCTCCAAGAAGATATAAACCAAGTTTTCCAATGGGCAACAGAGAACAATATGAGGTTCAATGAAGACAAATTCCAACTACTCCGTTATGGAAAACTGGAGGAAATAATAGCTAGGACTGAGTATATTACAAACTCCAATCACACAATAGAGCGGAAAAGTAATGTGAAGGACCTGGGTGTGGTAATGTCCGAAGACCTCACCTTCAAGAACCACAACAATTGCACTATTACATCTGCGAGGAAACTGATAGGATGGATAATGAGAACATTCAAGACAAGAGATGCCAAGCAAATGATGATCCTTTTTAAATCACTTGTTCTCTCTAGGCTAGAATACTGCCGTACATTAACATCCCCATTCAAGGCAGGTGAAATTGCAGATCTAGAGAATTTACAGAGAACCTTTACTGCACGTATAAGTTTCATCAAACACCTTAACTACTGGGAACGCCTGGAAGCACTAGACTTATATTCACTGGAGCGCAGGCGAGAAAGATATATCATAATCTACACCTGGAAAATTCTCGAGGGACTGGTTCCTAATATGCACACAGAAATCACTCCATACGAAAGCAAAAGACTTTGCAGACGGTGCAACGTACCCCAGTGAAAGTAGGGGCGCCACTGGTACACTAAGAGAAACACAATAAGTGTCCGGGGCCCAAGACTGTTCAACAGCCTCCCACCAGCCATAAAGGGGCATTACCAGTAGACCTTTGGTTGCCTTCAAGAGGGAGCTGGACAGATACCTAAAGGCAGTGCCAGATCAGCCGGGCTGTGGTTCGTACGTTGGACTACGTGCAGCCAGCAGTAACAGCCTCGTTGATCAGGTCCTGATCCACCGGGAGGCCTGGTCATAGACCGGGCCGCGGGGACGTCGATCCCCGGAATGCCCTCCAGGTAGACTCCTTGCAGTGTCACAGTTGTGGTACAATACCAGAATAGTGGTACAATATAGAGTTGTGGTACAATACCAGAGTTGTGGTACAATACCAGAGTTGTGGTACAATACCAGAGTTGTGGTACAATACCAGAGTTGTGGTACAATACCAGAGTTGTGGTACAATACCAGAGTTGTGGTACAATACCAGAGTTGTGGTACAATACCAAAGTTGTGGTACAATACTAGACTTATGGTACAATACCAGAGTTGTAGTACAATGCCAGATGTGTGGTATAATGCAAGAGCGGTAAAATACCAGTGGGAAGTGGTACAATACCAGAAGTGTTCTACAATATCGGTGGGAAGTGATACAGTACCATGGAAGTGATACAATACCATGTAAGTGATACAGTACCAGAATGGTACAGCGCTTATATTCTGCAGTAGTTATTTGGTTGATGTTCGCCTCAGGAGATGTGCTCGGTATGATGCTCACACCAAGATCCTTTTCCTTGAGTGAGGTTTGCAACCTTTTGGCTCCCTAGCATGTACTCTATCTGCGGTCTTCTTTGACCTTCCCAAATCTTCATGACTTTGCACTTGGTGGGGTTAATCTCCATGAGCAATTTGTTTGACCAGATTTATAGCCTCTCCAGATCCCGTTGTAGTTCTTCCTGATCCTCGTCTGCTTGAATTCTCCGCATTAGCTTCACATCGTCTGCAAACAGGGACACCTTTGAATATATCCCTTCCATCATGTCATTCACATATACCAGAAACAACACCTGCCCTAGGACTGACCCTTGTGGAACCCCGCTCGTCTCAGGTGCCAAATCTGATATCTCGTCACGTACCATCACTCGTTATTTCCTTCCTGTCACGTGAGTGTGTGTGTGTTACAATCGCAAAAAAGCAATCAAACTAACGCAAATAAGCCATCCTCTGTTTGTTTGTTCTACGCGCACCCGCACACATGCGCACACACACACACACACACACATACACACACACACACACACACACACACACACACACACACTTTTTGTGAGCTGTGCTCCACCGTTGATATATAAAAACAGCAAAATACTCCACTACATCCACATGTCTCTAGCCAGCCAGCAAGCCACCCAATTGTACCATGGGAGAGTAGAACACAACGGTTGGGGAGTGGTACAGTACCACAGCAGAGTAGAACAACAGTTGGAGAGTTGTACAGTACCATAGAGTAGAACACAACAATTGGGGAGTGGTACAGAACCATGGCAGAGTAGAACAACAGTTGGAGAGTGGTACAGTACCATAGCAGAGTAGAACAACAGTTGGAGAGTTGTACAGTACCATAGAGTAGAACACAACAATTGGGGAGTGGTACAGAACCATGGCAGAGTAGAACAACAGTTGGAGAGTAGTACAGTACCATGGCAGAGTAGAACACAACAGTTGGGGAGTTGTACAGTACCATAGCAGAGTAGAACAACAGTTGGGGAGTTGTACAGTACCACAGCAGAGTAGAACACAACAGTTGGGAGTGGTACAGTACCATGGCAGAGTAGAACACAACAGTTGGAGAGTGGTACAGTACCATGGCAGAGTAGAACACAACAGTTGGAGAGTGGTACAGTACCATGGCAGAGTAGAACACAACAGTTGGGGAGTGGTACAGTACCATAGCAGAGTAGAACAACAGTTGGGGAGTTGTACAGTACCACAGCAGAGTAGAACACAACAGTTGGGGAGTGGTACAGTACCATAGCAGAGTAGAACAACAGTTGGGGAGTTGTACAGTACCACAGCAGAGTAGAACACAACAGTTGGGGAGTGGTACAGTACAATGGCAGAGTAGAACAACAGTTGGGGAGTGGTACAGAACCATAGCAGAGTAGAACACAACAGTTGGGGAGTGGTACAGAACCATAGCAGAGTAGAACACAACAGTTGGGGAGTGGCACAGTACCATAGCAGAGTAGAACAACAGTTGGGGAGTGGTACAGTACAATAGAGTAGAACACAACAGATGGGGAGTGGTACAGTACCATAGCAGAGTAGAATACAACAGTTGGGGAGTGGTACAGTACCATGGCAGAGTAGAACACAACAGTTGGGGAGTGGTACAGTGCCATGGCAGAGTAGAACACAACAGTTAAGGAGTGGTACAGTACCATCTAGCTAACCAGTTAGCCAACCAGCCAGCAAGCCTCCCCACAAGCTAGCGTGCTAACCAAACAGCTAACAAAGACCCCAGCTAGACAGTAAACCACGCTCACAGTCAATCCGCCGGCCAATTACTAAGCCATACCCGCCAGGCAGCCAGTCAATAAGCAACAGCCAAATAGCAAATCAGTCAATGAGCTAGCCACCTAGTCAGCCAGGCGGACATCTAAAGCAACCAAGCAACTGGGGGTCGATGCAAGAAGTGCTTGTGAACCCAAGCAATGGCTCACTGTCTGTCTGAGCTCTGCAGCATGCATCGGCGACTCGCCCAGTGCCTGCGTGATTGAACCCTTTAAACGCTCCTGCATTGCACCCTCTTCAAGCCCTGGTAATTAAGATCGTTACACCGTTTACTTCCTATGGAGGCCAGAGAGGTGTAAGCACTCGCCTTGGTGGATCACAGCAACGTGTCCTGTTGGGTCTGAACACCAGCCTCGATACTTCTAGGTACAAGAAGCGCCGCTGGGGACCTAAGAAACTGATTAGCAGCTCATTCTTGAACAACAAGCGATCAACACTCAGTGAACGTTTTATTTTTGTGCTCTCTCTTAAACTTCATTGCCAGCCAGATGAATGGCGAGGTTTTTAATTTGATAATTTGTGGGTTAATACACGATTTTATAAGTTTATGGAATCTAAACCAATCCAGCTTAACCTAACCTAAGATTCGAAGAAGCTGGAAATGTTAAAAACTGATGTTGAGTGACGTAGTTAAATGGGGACTGAATGAAAGGTTGGCGCTCTCAAGTTTTCTTAAAATTTCTTAGAAATTAATTGAAGGAGTCTAAAAAGTGTGATGTATTTATATAGATTCTGTACTACACACCATTATTCTTTCTGCTTTTGAATTAACTTGAAATAAATTTAGATTACTCCAAAAATGGAGGTTCGAACTTGAAACAGTGCAGCAATAATAATAATAATAATAATAATAATAATAATAATAATAATAATAATAATAATACAGCCGGGTACACATATTCACATATTCCTTGTTGGAGTTTATTGGTTCGAACCCAAAGCATTAACGCGTAATTTTTATATGGGTGTGAAACATAGGTTGTGAATGTTGCATCAAGGAGGAGGTTGGAGACAGTGGAGATGTCATGTTCGAGGGCAATGTATAATGGAAATATTACGAAGAAAATTCATAGCTTGGAGATTAGGAGGTGCGTGGTTACTAAAAGTATTATTCAGAGGGGTGAGGAAGAATTGTTGAGGAGGTTTGGACATTTAGAGAAGGTGGACAAAATAGGAAGTGGAGGGAAGGCGGGGTAAGGATCGCCCTTGGAAAGGTTGGAGGGAGGAGGTTTTGTGTGCAAGGAGCTTGGACGTCCAGCAGGCATGTGTGAGCATGTTAGATAGGAGTGGAGGCAAATGGGTTTTAGGATTTGACGAGCTGTTGGAGTGTGAGCAAGATAATATTTTACAAAGGGTTTCAGGGAACCCGGTTACCCGGACTTGAGTTCTGAAGGTAGCAAGTACATTGCCTACACTCTGAAGGAGGGGTGGGGCAATTTGCAGTTTGGAAGGGCATATCAGCGCTCCTCTGATAAGACAGTTGATAAAGTGAATTATAATGAATGTTTCTTTTTCGGGTCACCCTACCTTGGTGGGAGACGGCCAATGCGTTAAAATTAATAATAATTATAATAAAATAATAAAATAAAATAAAAAATAATCAAATAAAATAATAATAATAATAATAATAATAATAATAATAATAATAATAATAATAATAATAATAATAAATAAATAAATAAATTTACCTTTGTAAGTTGCCCACTTTGGTTCAAACCTTGCTTTACACTCCATAATTCCAACAGGCACTCTACAGAAAGATACTAGATTCTTTAGTCCTTCAGAGGTTCGATAGATGGTGGATTATTCAGAATTTCGATAGATACTAGATTCTTCAGAGCTTCAATAGATACTACACCTTAAAAAGAGTTCCGATAGACGTTGGGTCTTCCAGTTCTTTGATAAATGCTCGATCCACCAGAGCTATGACAAAGTTTAAATCTTTCAGGCTTCTGATAAAGGCTGAATCCTCCAGGGCTCTGACAGACGTTAGATCGCCAAAGGCTCTGATATATACTAGATCCTTCAGAGCTTTGTTAGATGCTCCATTCTTTAGAGTTAAAGTTAACTTCTATTCCTATGAACATTCTTGAGCCCCTGCATGCACTTCACATATCTTATATGCCACACCGGATTCGCAAAGATTTTTTTTCAGCAAACGCACAGATCCTACACGAGTCCTCCAGATTTTCTGCTATTCCACTACAACTATTACGAACTCTCCTGTTATTAAAAATCCCACAACGTTCCATTAAATCTATCAGGATTCCTGCAATTCTATCTAATCTCTTAAAAAAATTGAGTTTGAGTGAACAGAATAAAGGCACATCTTTTGAAAATATCTTAAGAAACATCTTCAAGTTATTTATATTAGTTGAAAGTTTACACAAATCAGCCAGATTCCTATAAATCCCGCACTGTCAAAGTTTCTGCAGATCCTTAACAGCTTCCCGAGGTTCCTACTTACCTGATGAACTAATACAGCTCCTTAGAAGTGTAATACTATATTTATTCTTCTTAGCAAAAATATATTGTGAATATATTTGTCACTGCAGTGAGAAGACTGATAGAGAAATAATAAACAAAAGGTATACAGAAAAAATATATAATATATCTTTTCTACGTAAGTAGAAAATAATAAAAAAAATGAAGAAATATGGGAGATATGTAAAAGAGTAGAGACTGAAAGGATTAAAAGTGATGAGAGAAGTAAAATAAAGTTGCCGCTAATAAAACACTGCTGCTATTAAGTTAAATCTGGCGAGGTGATTCCCCGTCCGACCAACACAATCCAGGTATGATAATGAAGCTGGTTGTAGTAGGCAGTAAGACCTTGGTGTCCTGGCCACAAGTTATTTGCGGACAGCGCTCTTTCTTTATTTTTTCATCTTACCCTGAATGCTAGAGTACTTCAGTGGTGTCGTTCAGAGTGATATTCCTGCCCGCTCGGGTCATACTGTAGTCAAAAGTGTACTATTTTTTCCCCCCTCACATTGAGTTAGATCAACCAATGATGTGCATAGGCAACGTCAGGATAAATATGTATGATAATGTACGTTGAATTCTTCAGAATTCGAATTCTCCAACAAGGTCAAGAGTAATCTCAAAGTTCCAGCTGCTGATTGGGCGGTGTATCCTTCTGATGGTGCGGGCAACCAATCAGACAGTCACTTTCAGCTGTGTAAAGGCAGGGAGAAGGGGAAGTAGCTAGCTTCACTGCGTCAACTCTTCTCTGAGAGGAGATTGTGTTTTGCGTCAGAGTCGAGGAGTCCAGCAGGAGTGGGGAAGGGGTGTCTGGGTCTGAATCGAGGCGGCATTGTGATAAAACACCTGGAACGTAGAGACAAAAGGCAACACTTACTTTGTTTACCTACATATAAGGCGCACAAGAATACGAGACATATAAGACAATGTTTCCAAGCAGATGTAACGTAACGTTAGTAAACAACTGCTAAAGCGTAACCCAAAGCCTGCCCTTGACCCTGAGCATATAAGACACAGGCTGATTTTCCAAGACATTTTGTGGGAAAAAATAAGCGCCTTATATGCCGGAAAATACGGTATTTGTATATATTTATTTAACAAAATTTGGTACACCCTCTGCATTCCGTTACTTTATTATATATGATAATTACTTGGTGGGAGCATAAACCAGTCATGGATACAAGGTCAAGATGTCGACAGGATAGAACGAAAGACACATGCAGAACAATCTTATGTTTAATTACACAGGATGAGTTGCATAAATGAGGTACTGAAATTGTTAGTCTGAGCTGGGAGATTTACATTGAGCAGGATGGGAATAGAAATTCTCCTACTATACTTCTCTCCCCATCCTACTATGACCGTATACCATTTTTCCTAAGACCATAACCCACTGTCCCTCATTCATCCCATGACCCATTCCCTCAGTGTCGCCTAAGTGGCACGAATTCTATTGTGTACCTCACATTAATCCTGTGAGCGGTAGCTCTCAGGATTAATATGAGGTACACAGTATTAATATGAGGTACACAGTATTAATATGAGGTACACAGTATTAATATGAGGTACACAGTATTAATATGAGGTACACAGTATTAATATGAGGTACACAATATTAATATGAGCGGTAGCTCAAAAGAACATGATTATAGAAATTATAATGAACCTTGAGACTCAACTGGCAATATTAACTGGGAAAATTAATATTACAAATATTAGTCATTTAATATATTAAAATTTCTTCACATATGAAGTCTATGCAATACAATGTTGAGATACAGTCTCAAGAAAAATTAAGTATTTTATTGCCACCAAAAGTATTGGACACTATTAAGTTACAATATCCTCAAACAACATTTCATTTGAATTTTTAAAAATGTAGATTCAGATACCTTATCATCGACAATGATGTGGTTTGTTGTCCTCTAGGGTTTACTTGGACGTGTCTTTAGATGTTTGACTTATGCAGCTCTTCCTCTTTCATCATCCCACTCTCATCATCCCAAACTTTCTCCCTTTTCCACTCTTTTTCCCCTCTCTATCCTACACCCTATCCCTATATTCTTCAGATATTTTTTTTCCTACATATCCCACTCTCTCTCTCTCTCTCTCTCTCTCCATATCATTCTCTTTCTAATCCACTCTTCCTTGATCTCTGTCCTACTCTTCTTTTCTCCATAACACTTTCTCCCTTTTCTGCTCTTTCTCTCCCCTTATAACACTTTTCCTTCTTATTGCATTTTTCCTATCTCATTTTCTCCTTATAACATTTTTCCTATACTCCACTTTCATGTCAGACTCCTCCTGCGATCCTATCCCATTATTTCTCTCTCATTATTCCTCTCTTTCCCCTTCAATTCCTCTGTTCATCTCTTCCTTATTCCCCATCTCACTTTCCCCAGACCATATCCCTTTCTTCCTCATAACTCCACTATTCTTCCCTGTTCCACTCTTCCTTGCCCGCTCTTCCTCCCTATTCTTCCTTTCTTCCTATTTCCATCCCCTGCCATCTTCATCTCACTCATGCACCCCATGGCTCAGCCAGACAGCCTCTTGGGTGTCGCCAGGAAGCAGACGTGGACGCCTGCTGATGATGGATTAAGGTTACTTACCACAAATATAGAACTAGTCAACAAGCCTTCGAAAAAGTTCGTCGTTAAGGAGGGGGGATGTGATAATGAGGGCTTCAGCTATGTCTGGAAACCCGAGCAAACATAAGTAAGCCCCGCTTGATAAATTACGTTTATGGGTTATCCGTAAATGTATCTTATCTGGTGATACTTGGGGAGTTTACAGTGGGCTGGATGAGGACGTGTTGTGACACTTGGGAAGTAGACTGTAAACTGGAAGAGAAAGTACTGGTGACACTTGGGAAGTAGACTGTAAACTGGAAGAGAAAGTACTGGTGACACTTGGGAAGTAGACTGTAAACTGGAAGAGAAAGTACTGGTGACACTTGGGAAGTAGACTGTAAACTGGAAGAGGAAGTACTGGTGAACTTGGGAAGTAGACTGTAAATGGAAGAGAAAGTACTGGTGGCACTTGGGAAGTAGACTGTAAACTGGAAGAGAAAGTACTGGTGACACTTGAGAAGTAGATTGTATACTGGAAGAGAAAGTACTGGTGACACTTGGGAAGTAGATTGTAAACTGGAAGAGAAAGTACTGGTGACACTTGGGAAGTAGACTGTAAACTGGAAGAGAAAGTACTGAGTGACACTTGGGAAGTAGACTTGTAAACTGGAAGAGAAAGTACTGGTGACACTTGGGAAGTAGACTGTAACTGGAAGAGAAAGTACTGTGACACTTGGGAAGTAGATTGTAACTGGAAGAGAAGTACTGGTGACACTTGGGAAGTAGATTGTATACTGGAAGAGAAAGTACTGGTGACACTTGGGAAGTAGATTGTAACTGGAAGAGAAAGTACTGGTGCACTTGGGAAGTAGATTGTATACTGGAAGAGAAAGTACTTGTGACACTTGGGAAGTAGATTGTAAACTGGAAGAGAAAGTACTGTGACACTTGGGAATAAGAACTAGAAAAGACTTGAAAAAGTTGTATACTGGAAGAGGAGTACTGGTGAGACTTGGGAAGCTAGATTGTATACTGGAAAGAGAAAGTACTAGTGCCACTTGGAAGTAGATTGTATACTGGGACGAGAAAGTATCTGGTGACACTTGGAGTAGATTGTACACTGGAAGAGAAAGTACTAGTGACACTTGGGAAGTAGATTGTATACTGGAAGAGAAAGTACTGGTGACACTTGGGAAGTAGATTTTATACTGGAAGAGAAAGTACTGGTGACACTTGGGAAGTAGATTGTATACTGGAAGAGAAAGTACTGGTGACACTTAGGAAGTAGATTTTATACTGGAAGAGAAAGTACTGGTGACACTTGGGAAGTAGACTGTATACTGGATGAGAAAGTACTGATGACACTTGGGAAGTAGATTGTATACTGGAAGAGAAAGTACTGGTGACACTTGGGAAGTAGATTGTATACTGGAAGAGAAAGTACTGGTGACACTTGGGAAGTAGATTGTAAACTGGAAGAGAAAGTACTGGTGACACTTGGGAAGTAGACTGTAAACTGGAAGAGAAAGTACTGGTGACACTTGGGAAGTAGACTGTAAACTGGAAGAGAAAGTACTGGTGACACTTGGGAAGTAGACTGTAAACTGGAAGAGAAAGTACTGGTGACACTTGGGAAGTAGATTGTAAACTGGAAGAGAAAGTACTGGTGACACTTGGGAAGTAGATTGTATACTGGAAGAGAAAGTACTGGTGACACTTGGGAAGTAGATTGTACACTGGAAGAGAAAGTACTGGTGACACTTGGGAAGTAGATTGTATACTGGAAGAGAAAGTACTGGTGACACTTGGGAAGTAGATTTTATACTGGAAGAGAAAGTACTGGTGACACTTGGGAAGTAGATTGTATACTGGAAGAGAAAGTACTGGTGACACTTGGGAAGTAGATTGTATACTGGAAGAGAAAGTACTGATGACACTTGGGAAGTAGATTGTATACTGGAAGAGAAAGTATTGGTGACACTTGGAAGTAGATTGTATACTGGAATAGAAAGTACTGGTGACACTTGAGAAGTAGATTGTATACTGGAAGAGAAAGTACTGGTGACACTTGAGAAGTATATGGTATACTGGAAGAGAAAGTACTGGTGACACTTGGGAAGTAGATTGTATACTGGAAGAGAAAGTACTGGTGACACTTGAGAAGTAGATTGTATACTGGAAGAGAAAGTACTGGTGACACTTGGGAAGTAGATTGTATACTGGAAGAGAAAGTACTGGTGACACTTGAGAATATATGGTATACTGGAAGAGAAAGTACTGGTGACACTTGGGAAGTAGATTGTATACTGGAAGAGAAAGTACTGGTGACACTTGGGAAGTAGATTGTATACTGTAAGAGAAAGTACTGGTGACACTTGGGAAGTAGACTGTATACTGGATGAGAAAGTACTGATGACACTTGTGAAGTAGACTGTATACTGGAAGAGAAAGTACTGGTGACACTTGGGAAGTAGACTGTATACTGGAAGAGAAAGTACTGGTGACACTTGGGAAGTAGACTGAATACTGGAAGAGAAAGTACTGGTGACACTTGGGAAGTAGACTGAATACTGGAAGAGAAAGTACTGGTGACTCTTGGGAAGTAGATTGTGTGATGGATGAAAACGACCGGGTGACTGTGTGCTAGTTGAGGACGACCCAGTGTAGGAGGACAGGGTAGACAGTGTAGGACAGGGTAGACAGTGTAGGACAGGGTAGACAGTGTAGGACAGGGTAGACAGTGTAGGAGAACAGGGTAGACAGTGTAGGAGGACAGGTTAGGCAGGTGTGAAGGTCACAGCACATGAAGCCATTCACAAAACAATGAAGACAATATTGATGACAATATATATGATATGTAAGGAAGGTCAGAGGACAAGACAGGTCAGGGGGTCAAGGTAAATCTGGAGTCAAGGCAGTCAGGGGTTGCTGGGGTTAATCTTTCTCACATGTCGAACTTCTTAACCATGATTTGACTTTAGAAAGAATACAGATCCTGTTTCCACTGCCTAGCTTCTTAGAGTGCTTCACTTCATTATCCTATCTACCTGTCCAACCTTAGGACGAAGACCTACTTACACTAGTGGATGGTTCCACTGTGATCCCGCCTTTCTCCTGTTTCGACCACCTGACTACAGTATATAAGCCACTTATCTGCCCATATGCTGTACTTTCTACAAGAGTGATGGACTGAACACATCGATTCCAGGCTGAGGGACTGATTACCTCAAACTCCTCCTCTTATCTTACATCTTTCTGCTTTGTAATGGACTGATGAAGCCACTGTGTGGCGAAACATTTCTTCAATAAAGATTCCCATGTGTTGCATAAGTGTCTCAATCTTCAACTTGTCGGTTTAGAAAACCATTTATCACACCTTATCTACCTGTTGTATGCCTGTTGATGATTCAGGGTATTATCGCTCCTGCACTCTGGTCCCATTCATGCCTCTTGTTGATTCATTGACGAGCTAGAACACTGGTGATAGCAGCACACAGACCACTGCAAGCACCATATCCTGACTGATTAGGAATTTTCTTGAAACTCTTGTCAAATTCCTTTTTGAAGACAGTTAGGAGCCTGTTGCTAATTCCCCGTATCCTTCTTTCTTTTAAAGTCATCAGATTCAGTTCCTATAGTCTATCTTTATTATTCAATCTCCTAAGAAGTCTTGCAAATCTCCTAACCATTTCTAGTTTTCGCACAAGCTTGATCATGTTTTGGCTCCATGCTGGTGCTGAATATTTCATGACAGGCCTAACATTTACCATATAGACAATTATAAAAGATTTTTTATTGAGATTTATGAAGGCAGTTCTAAGATTAGCTACCTTCGTATATGCTGCATTTATTATGCGTTTTATGTGTATCTCAGGCGGAGATACGTTGGGTGTGATCTTCAGTCCAAGAGCTTCTCCTTGAGTAAATCTGACTCACGAATTCGTAATAACAGTATTACCAACAAATAACGTAACTGATGAAGCTTGAACCCATGGCAAGTGAGTCCTAAACCTTACAGGCCAGTGCGTTAACCACTCGGCTAGTTGGCTGTAATAAGATTTATCGAACTCGGTATATTTCTATACACCACTGGGAGGTCAGAATGCGCCACCACTGCAACCACAAATGCAAGTTTTTACAGACGAATCCCACGCCGGCGTGGCTGTGGCGTAGGATTCGTCTGTAGGAACCGAAAGCAGCAGCTTTCAGTTCATTGTAGTCTTCCTTTCTACAATGAGACTACTTCTTTAAATGTCTTGCCAAGCCCTTCACAGACTTCCTGATTATTCCTTGTGAGCTCCCCACCTTCCTTCTTCAACCTGATTACCTGGTCCTTGACTGTTGTTTTCCTCCTGATTTGATTTTCGATGCATTGTCATTCTCATATTGCCATTTGGCCTCCCTCCTTATCCATGAATATTTTTTTCTGGTTCTTCGGCCCACCTTCTTGTTTTCCTGAGTCCTTTGCCTTCTATACTTTTCCCTGTTATAGCACACTATCTACACCTCTGGGTAAACTATGGCCTCACCCTGGTCTTCCCAATGTTTCTATTGCTCCTGGATACGAACTTTTCTTCTGCCTCCCTGCACTTTTGGCCATGTTCCATCATTTCATTTATTGTCTTTCCCTTTAGTTTTCTTCCCACTGTACCTCATACAGAAATTGTCTCATGCCTTTGTAGTCCCTTCTTTTCAAGTGTAGCTTCTTCCCTCCTTCCCGTGTTGTTTCACTCTCCACTGTTAACTCTACAAAGTATTCAGTACTCAGGACCATGTGATCACTAGTGCTGAACCGCTCAAGGTGAATGCTCGTCTTTATAATTGCTATTCAATGGTGGGTTATACAGTAGACCGTTGTTTAACACGATTTTGTCTGGCACGTTTTGGTTATAGCACGATTGGTTATAACATGATTCGCAAGAGGGAAAAAATTTGAGTGCGTCGCCCGAGGGATACGTACCCTCCTCTGCTAGTTTACATCTTTTTCTTGCCATATCTTAAATCTGACAAGCAATCATGGCACCCAGTAGGCATACATGTGTTGCTGAAAGTGGCAAGAAAAGGTTTAAGCGTTTAAGTCTTAGAATTAACAAAGAAAATAGAGATATTAGACAAGAGATAGCCAGTGGCCGTAATGAAGCGTCTCTCTGTGCACATAAAAAGAATGAGGTAAATATGACTGACTTACTGACTGACTTACTGACTGACTTACTGACTGACTTACTGACTGACTTACTGACTGACTGATCTACTGACTGACTTACTGACTGACTGATCTACTGACTTACTGTCTGACTTAAAGTTAGACTTTTTCACTGAAGAGGACCCTGAAACGGTGTCTAGAGCAGCTGATGCTTTACCGTCAGTTGTATAATGCATTGCGGGGTAAAATAAGAGAGAAATCCATTACAGAATTTATGCACACTCCAGTACAACCATCGACTTCAGTACCAGAACCTCTATCATCCACCTTAGCCCAGTAGGGCCACAGCATAACTCTCCACAATCATCCACAAACACCAGCACCCACAATTTAAGGTAAGAAATACTATTTCTGTTGCATTTGCAATCTTAAGCAGTAAAAAAATATAATACATCACGACAGTGAACTACAATTACATATTCTTTTTTATTTTTGTAAGATCTGGAGGTCTAAAAAAAAGTTTGGCTTTTTTGTCCTCCCAGGAACGTAAGCCTATTTTTCCCATAAGTTCTTTAGTTTGTCTAACACGATTTTAACTAAAACGGAGTTTTCTGGAACGTAACTACCTTGTAAAACGATGGTCTACTGTACATCCCTACTATCACCACCTTGGGACCCCCAGTCTAAAATGTTCCTACAATGTAGTCATATGTTTCCCGTCTGTCTATTCCTCCTATCTCCTCAAATCTCACTGGTTTCAGATGAGCAATGCAACTCCTTTCCCTCTGTCTTTCCTCAGTATTTGATAGCCAGTTGGGAATATCGCATCTATTATCGCCTTAGGTTTGTCTCTGTGAATGTAATGATGTCTGGGGTTGCCTCCATGATTCATTCATGCCACTCCTCACTATAATTTATTCTGTTACATTGATCTACCATACCTTCAGCTTCTATTCGAATACTGTATTATGGTTTGTATCTTGGATCGCAATTGTCAGGAGGGGTTGATGCATGTTGGGGGCATGTAGGCAAGGCAGGATTTTGTGAGAGACTACTGTGAGGATGGTATTTGTGCTGGGAGGAGTGGGGACAGTGGGTGAGGAGTGTGGTTGGTTTTGGAATATTATGTTTGGTTGGGAGGGAGGTTTGGGATAGAGGGGGCTCTGTTGGTGGCTGAGTTTCCATGCCTGTCGATGCATGCCCAGTCTCTCCTTCTGCCTCTGGCGTCTGTGCCCTCTCAATTGCTTTTTTCCTTTCTCGTTTCATGGTTGAGGTACACCAGGTGGAATTTTTCGAGTCACTTAACTATAATTTCTGCTGATGATATTGTTTCGTGCCATTTCTCTCGAGACTGTCAATTTGGCTGGGTGAATTTTTTCTCTCTAATACCCCCTCCCCCAAATCTCTGAAAATCTGCCACCTGGGACATTTCTCTTCACCTTTTATTGTGACATTTTTAATCTCTATTTCCTCCATCTGCTGTCTTTCATCATAAGTAATCCCATCAGCCTCCTGAAGCCCAAGAATAATCATTGACCTCTACTTCTACTCTTCCCATTTTCTTTCCCTCTATATCTTTATATCCAATTTGATATCCTTTAGTAATTTCTTTATCATCTCCTGGACATACCAGTGGCCTGATAGCATTTCCACGAAGAACTTTTTAGCTCCTCCCCCTCGTTCAGTCCTCTTACTGGCCACTGATGTTCCTGTTCCAATCTCTTTGCTCCTTTCATTATTTGCCCCCATTTCTTGCTTCAGCTCTTTCAGTTCCTCCTCCAGGCTCTGTACCTTTGCCTCAGCAGCTTCAGTTTATATCTCCCATTTCTTGCTCATTAGGTCTTTCATGTACTCTTGTTCCATCATGCTCTTGAGCCCTGCTGCCTGTGTTTCCTTCCAGCATAATCTTCCTTGGTTTCCCTGACTCTTCTTCTGGCCTCTTGGAATCCCATTTTCATCCTGGTTAGGATATGCTAGCTTCCAAGAGTTGTGTGTGTGTGTGTGTACTCACCTATTTGCTCACTTATTTGTTGTTGCAGGGGTCGAGTTACAGCTCCTGGCCCCGCATCTTTGCTGGTCACTACTAGGTCCACTCCATGCTCCATACACTATGTGTAGATCCTGCCTCCACTGCATCAATCTCCAGATTGTTCCAATTCCTGACAACTATGACTGAAGAAAAACTCCCTAACATCCCTGTGACTCATCTGAGTCTTCAACTTCCAGTTGTGACCCCTTGTTGCTGTGTCCCATTTCTGAAACTTCCTGTCCCTATCCAGCATGTCAATTCCTCTGAGTATTTTAAATGTCTGTTATCATGTTCTATTGCGCCCCCAGAATTGGGCCTCAATGCATATATCCGTTTATATGTGATTGATGTATATTTTCCATTTTCTTAATTTTATATTGCTGATATTCTCGATAATAGCTAAATCGTTAATATCTTGCTTTATATTATTATTGGACTTTTATTTGACATTATTTGACTTAGCTATATTTATTAGGTAGGATGTAACATTTTATATTGTGCTCGAATATGTCGTAGCAGCCTTGGAGTTAGCAAACTACCGTTTGATACTACGCTTGTTATACTGCCGGCGTCTAGTTGCTGGGAGGAGTCAGTCGCTGACCACACCTGAGCTGGGTGGTTGCTTCTCCTCCCTCTCTCTCTCTGGCCTGCTGACCATCGTCGAGTCAATACCTCGTTCCTATTTCTACTTGTTTTCTCGACATTTAGACTCTGTTGGGTAGAGTACGAAACATACTTCTCAGGACTCTGTGTAACTCTGTTCACAGAGGATAGACTAGACAGTGATTTTCGACGTTTTTCTGGGTTGTGTGTCACATTGACACTCTGATACAACTCAGGTCTCTAGCTATAGCTCTGGACCTACTTCGATAAGGCATCTGTGCACCATCACAGTTTGGGATTGTTTATGCTGAACCTAGCTTCAGTAGAAAGGGAGTTTTGTGACTGTTTTGGAGGATCTATTGATGGTCCCCAGTTAGGGTCGATTTTCTATCTCCTGGTTCCTGACGCTGTGTTGCTGTTGCTTGTTATATTGCTGTTCTGCGAATGGGTCATTTTACTGGTCAATCTAGCTGTTCTGATTGTCAGTTTGTTAGAGAAGCTAGCTTATGAGAAGTTCAGTCGGACACTGGTTGAGTCGAGTCTTAGAGTTACCGGGAGCACACTCATACACACTTATATTAATATTTGTATATATTATTGTAATTACTGACATTGTACCTGATGGTACTTTTGAGTCATTTATATATATGTGCCCTCAGCACAGTCTTATAGTATATGAGAGCAGTGTAGGAGCTACCTCCTAATTAACCTCCTAATTCATAACTTAATGAACATCCTTATCCTATGTACATTTATTTACTTTGAAACCCTAAACACTAACTTGGTTAATAATCATATTAAATTTTATGCTTTGGTTAGTACCCTACTAGTTGTAATCCTCTTGAAGCTTATTGAATATGCTGGATAACTGGACCAGGATACTGACTTTGTTGCAAAAGCCCAGTAACAGGCTGGATGCTAGAAGGGCTATCCTTTCTAGTGTTCGCTGGAGATGTCTATTACTAATAGATATCGTGTCATTTTGTAACAATTTCTCATTATCTCTCCTGTCTACCAGTGTCATCAGGTCGATTTTCCTTAACTTCTCGTTGGACATACCCCTTAGTCTTGTTGCAAACCTTTGCACTTTCTCTAATTTCTTGACGTGCTTGGCCAGGTATGGTTTCCAAACTGGTGCTGCATACGCCAATATGGCTTGACATACACGGTGTAGAGAATCTACACAGGTGTAAAACTGAGAGTGCCATATAAGCGTAGAGTTGAGAGTGCCACACTAGTGTAGAGAGACGTGCCAGAGCTCACACTTCATCTTCCGCTCTTGCCTCTGACCCTCAACACTCCTCAAACCATCAACATAAACATATACGCAAGCTTATACAAATAATTTCCGCAGTGACCTGCTGTTCTAGGTTTGTAGGTTATTGGTGGCAGTTGTACTATGTAGGATACTGGTCCAGTAGCACCAAGAATGTAGGATACTGGTCCAGTAGCACCAATAATGTAAGATATTGGTACCAGTAGCACCAAATGCGTAGTATATTGGTGCCAGTAGCACAAAGTTCGCAGGATATTGGTGCAAATAGTAAAAAGTACGTAGGAAATTGGTGCCAGTAGCACCAAGTACGTAGGATATTGGTGCCAGTAGCACCAAGTACGTAGGATATTGGTGTCAGTAGCACCAAGTACGTAGGATATTGTGTCATACCAAGTTACGTAGAATGTCATGTACAAGTAGAGATATTGGTGCCATAGCATTAATGAAATAGGTACTGGTGCATTAGCCCAAGATATAGGCAATTTCTACTAATTCAACTAAGTACATAAAGTATTGGTGCCACTTGCATTAATGAAATGGGCAACTGGTGCTGATTTCTACTGAGAACTATTGTGCTAGTTGTACTAATGACTAGTATGCGCTTTATAAATAATAATAATAATGATAATATCATTATTTACTATAAGTACATGTACACAGTATACAGGCCTAGCTTACATCAATGACATACTACTATACAGAAAGCCGCTTGTTATGCATAGCATTTCGGGCAAATTAGGTCAGTTTTGTCCCAGGATGCGACCCACACCAGTCGACTAACACCCAGGTACCCATTTTACTGATGGATGAACAGACCACCGGTGTAAGGAAACACGTCCAATGTTCACACCCCCTTCGCCGGGAATCGAACCCGGACCCTCGCCGTGTGAAGCGAGAGCTTTTGCCATAAGGCCTTTAGTGCTGGTTGCACTAAGTACCCAGGCAATTGGTGCCAGTTGTGCTAAATATGCAGGCTATTCGTGGCAGTTGTGCTATGACGTAGGCTATTGACACCAGTTAAGTATGTAGGGTAGTGATGTACTAGGTAAGCTCTTGGTGCCATTTCTATTTAAGATTCAATTTACAAAAATTCCTTTTGAACAACGAATTTTGTAACGATATTTTTTTATGCAGTAACGAGATTTTTTTTTGCAGTATGCAATAATTTTGCAAAAATCATTCTGAACCTAACGAAAAAATATATTTCATTGTGTTTGTTTATTATTAAATTATTGTAAACTTATCTAAGATATATTTAGTTGGATTAGGCTAAATTAAATTGCACTTGTTATAATAAGGTTAGGTGTGAATGAATGGTTCAGAGAACCGACGAGTTGGTAAATTAGACACATATGCAACACTTGGGTATCTTTATTGAGGAAACGTTTCGCTAATAAAGATACCCAAGTGTTGCATATGTGTCTAATTTACCAACTCGTCGGTTCTCTGAACCATTCATTCACATCCTGTCTGACACTGCAACATCTTGGTATCTTAATACAGGGATTTCTTCGCTTGCCTATTCCTTGGGCACGACCTACTTCCACATTGAACAAATGTGACACCTCCTACAACTGCTGCACCTCTCCTGTCTACATTATATAAGCTTCCTCTGCTCATATGCTGTTATTCTATTCAAGATTGATGGACTGACAACATCGTCTCAAGATTGAGGGCCTGACAACCTCACACTCCTTCTGTTCTTCCCGATTCTCCTTTGTATGGACTGATGAAGCCACTGTGTGGCGAAACGTTTCCTCAATAAAGATACCCAAGTGTTGCATATGTGTCTAATTTACCAATAAGGTTAGGTAAGTTTTCTAAAGTTCTTTTAGTACAAAATTATTAAATTATACAATAACATAAATTAAAAAATCTATCTTTAAACGTGTAAGAGAAAATTTTAGAAAGTACTTAATTTTAAACGAGTTCTTGCTAACTGACCAGTTTTACCTATTCAGCACGCTATTATATATATATATATATATATATATATATATATATATATATATATATATATATATATATATATATATATAATTTTTTTTTTATTATTATTAACACATCGGCCGATTCCCACCAAGGCAGGGTGGCCCGAAAAAGAAAAACTTTCATCATCATTCACTCCATCACTGTCTTGCCAGAAGGGTGCTTTACACTACAGTTATAAAACTGCAACATTAACACCCCTCCTTCAGAGTGCCGGCACTGTACTTCCCATCTCCAGAACTCAAGTCCAGCCTGCCGGTTTCCCTGAATCCCTTCATAAATGTTACTTTGCTCACACTCCAACAGCACGTCAAGTATTAAAAACCATATGCCTCCATTCACTCCTATCAAATACGCTCACACATGCTTGCTGGAAGTCCAAGCCCTCGCACACAAAACTTCCTTTACCCCTCCCTCCAACCTTTCCTAGGCCGACCCCTACCCGCCTTCCCTCCACTACAGATTTATACACTCTCGAAGTCACTCTGTCTCGTTCCATTCTCTCTACATGTCCAAACCACCTCAACAACCCCTCCTCAGCTCTCTGGACAATCGTTTTGGTAATCCGCACCTCCTCCTAATTTCCAAACTCTGAATTCTCTGCATTATATTCACACCACACATTGACCTCAGACATGACATCTCCACTGCCTCCAGCCTTCTCCTCGTTGCAACATTCATCACCCATGCTTCACACCCATATAAGAGCGTTGGTATAACTATACTCTCATACATTCCCTCTTTACTTCCATGGACAAGGTTCTTTGTCTCCACAGACTCCGAAGTGCTCCACTCACCCTTTTCCCCTCATCAATTCTATGATTCACCTCATCCTTCATAGACCCATCCGCCGACATGTCCACTCCCAAATATCTGAATACATTCACCTCCTCCATACTCTCTCCTCCAATCTGATATCCAATCTTTCATCACCTATTCTTTTTGTTATCCTCATCACCTTACTCTTTCCTATATTCACTTTCAATTTTCTTCTTTTACACACCCTACCAAATTCATCCACCAACCTCTGCAGCTTCTCTTCAGAATCTCCCAAAAGCACAGTATCATCAGCAAAAAGCAACTGTGACAACTCCCACTTTGTATTTGCTTCTTTATCTTTAGCCCAACACCTCTTGCCAAGACCCTCGCATTCACTTTCTTACAACCCCATCTATAAATATATTGAACAACCACGGTGACATCACACATCCTTGTCTAAGGCCCACTTTTATTGGGAAATAGTCCTTCCTCCTACATATATATATATATATATATATATATATATATATATATATATATATATATATATATATATATATATATATATAATGGTGTAAAATATATTTAATTTACATTCAAACAAAAACAAAAAAATGCACACATCCGCCTTGTGAATGAATATAAATCTTAGGACTAACATTATCCTTGAGCAAGCAGCAAGACCAAACATATTATAATGACGCGCATGCGCATTCACATACAATACACACGCACATAAACACAAACACACGCACACGCACACACAATCACGCATGCACGCACACACACACACACACACACACACACACACACACACACACGCCCCCGGTGGCCTAGTGGGTAAAGCTCTTGCTTGACGCACGGAGGGGCCGGGTTCAATTCCCGGTGGGGCAGAAACATTTCGAAGTGTTTCCTTACATACACATACACACACACATATATACAACAGGCCTAGTGTCTAATTGACATGTGCCTAGGACAAAATGGTAACTAACACAAAGATAACGACATAAAATACTGCGAGGAATTGACAAGGTGTACAGAGACAGGATGTTCCAGAGATGGGACACAGCAACAAGGGGTTACAATTGGAGTCAGAGGGATATTAGGAAGTATTTCTTCAGCCATATAGTTGTCATATATGTCTAATTTACCAACTCGTCGGTTCTCTGAACCATTCATCTACATCCTGTGACACAGCAACATCTTGGTATCTTAATACAGGGAATTCTTCGCTTGCCTAACCCTTGGGCACGACCTACTTCCACATTGGTCAAATGTAACACCTCCTACGACTGCTGCACCTCTCCTGCCTACAGTATATAAGCCACCTCTTCGCACATATGCTGTATTCTGTTCAAGATTGATGGACTGACAACATCGACTCAAGGTTGAGGGACTGACCACCTCAAAATCTTCCTGTTCTTCACTATTCTCCTTTGTATGGACTGATGATGCCACTGTGTGGCAAAACGTTTCCTCAATAAAGATACCCAAGTGTTGCATATGTGTCTAATTTACCAACTCGTCGGTTCTCTGAACCACTCATCTACTGCATATTCTTGGACTAGAAGAAGACATTTGATACTGTACCACAAAACACTGAAGCAAAACCCAATAAGAAGGAAAGGGTAAGGTAGATTCGGGTTATAGAATTGGCAATAGAGCCGAGCATGTCACCAGAGGCTAACATCAAACAGAATATCCTCTGCAATCAGTGCTCGTTTAGCAAATCTACCAGTTGCTTTCAGGAATACTGACATATTCACGCCCTATACACGAAGTGTATAGGGAGAAAGTGAAGAGGTATGCAAGGAAATTTGTCCCCATTTTAGAGAAATGAGTTATGAGACGAGGCTTAAGGAATTGAACCTGGTGGCATCATAAGATAAAAGAACCAAGAGACATGATAGCATACAAAATACTCAGAGGATTTCATAAGGTGGACAAGGAGAAACTGTTTGAAACGCTGGGGACAGGTATTCGAGGTCACATTTGGAAGTTAAAGACTCAGGTGAGTAACCAGGATGACAAGAAGTATTTTTTCAGTCTCAAAGTGGTTACGAAGCGGAATGACCTGAACCAAGTAGCAGTGGAGGCAGTTCCCATACATAGTTTGAGAACATTTGTAATAAGGTTCACGAAACTTAAAAAAAAAAAATCTGGCACGCAGCAAATCAAGAGCCAGAAGCCGAAATTCGACACTTGCAACAACAAATAGGTAAATATATACAACAGAAACTAAAGATGCTGACAAATCACAAAAACATTAAAATGTTCTTTTTTTTGGTATAATGGTACTGAGTAAGTGGAACACTTACACTTAATTCACAATTAATTCACAATTTCAGAAGTAGGTATGATTGGGTCTTCTAGATCAAAATTAAGTAAAGGCAGTCTATAAGCGTTAGGAAGCTGAGCCAGTAACCTTTACTCAACCCCTGCAAACACTTCTAATTAAATACAGGGCGTTCACAAGAGTCACAACTCATGGGGAAAACATGTTTATTAGTAAACTAGAAGAAAAGATTTTCACATAAGTGTACACAATACACAGTAGTTTTTAATAAAAGAAATCAGGTGGGCTACGTTCTTTCTTGTAATGTGAACCCTATTCTCATACTTAATAATTACTGAACAGAAAGAAAAACGTAATTACAGTAAACAATGTATTCTCAATAGGTAGCGTTATCTTTGAACACCATGTTGAACTAGACGAATACACACACAGAAAAAGAGTGGTGGAGCACATGTAGAGAAGCTGATTCATAAACAATGACCAAGAGTTTAGAGGTGGATAATTCTGTTTTACAAACCTGTTAAACTTCTGTGACAAGATAAGTGATGTCCATGATGGATGTAAGGGAGAGCTGCAACACTTTTGATGTTGTACCGCACAAGAAACCTTGTCAAAAAAGAAAATGACCAGGAAGGAATAAATTATGATGTAAGGGAAAAAGAGACAAAGTGCTTGTCCTGAAAGGGGCATCTGACTGGACAAGTTTAATAAGCAGGGTTTCAGAATACTGGGACCGTCATCGTTTGTATCGAGTGAGCGACAGGTTGGGCGAGATGGAGCCCTGTGTATTCCTGATCGTTAACGATCAGCGATACAAACGGACCTGGACAAACTGCAGCATTGATCAGACAAGTAACTAAAGGAATTCAGTCTCAGCAATTGCAAAATCATGGAAATTGGAGAGGAAAAAAGGTCTCAAGAAAAAGGTCTAAGAAGTGAGAATAATACTGAGAATATCGCTAGAGGCTCATACTAACGGACTAACCTCTGCATTGAGTACGTGTCTAGCGTACAATGAGCTTTGAGGAATCTCAAGAGTCATTGGAAACCAACTATGCAACGTATGTCATCCCAACCTGAATTGTGCAGTCCCAGCCTCCACTCCATCCCTCATCTAATACACCATCTCAAGAAACTGAGGAAAGTAATGAAGTTTGTAACTAGTGTAATCCCAAAGATAATTAAATGAACTTCATGAAGAGAGAACTAAACTTGACCACATGAGAGGATAGGACAATGGAAGACATTATAGAGACGTCCAAAGTACTCAGTGGACTTGAGAAACTAGATAAATAGACTGTTGAAGATGCAGAAAGTAGATAAACGTGGGAACATTTGTGAGTTTAAGATACCGATGAGTTACAGGGATGTTAGACAATATTTCTTCAGCTTCAAGGCGGTTATGAAGTGGAATGACTTTAATGAAGACGTGCAGAATGTAGGATCTCTACATAGCTTCAAGAATAAGTATGACGCGGTCAACGAGACTAGGAGGTCGTGAGCTAAACAATCATAATTAAGAGATGGTCCAAAGTGAAGAAACCTGACCACTACAAAGCACAAGTAGATGATTACAAACACACACACACACACATACAGTGAAGATCCATATATAGCTTTAAGAAGAGGTAATAAAGATCTTGGAGCTGGAAGAGAGTGGGCCTAGCGACCAGCGAACAGGCGAGGCCAGTAGCTATAACTCGACCTTTGCAACCACAAATAGGCGAGTACACCCACAAGGACGCGCGAGCATGACTAGTGTCGAACACTCAGAGAACTGTACCTGCCATCAGAGAACGCTGCTCACTATCAAAGCACTAAGTCAAGAATGTACTTCACATGACTATCGACTCACTTACAAACGCACACATACTACAGATAGAATATGATAACCATATGTAATCAAGCTTTATAGAACGAGAGCATAATAGAAAGAATACTTGGAGCATCGAGCAAGAAGACTGTGGAGCCTAGCGACTCAGCTGTATACAGGCGGGAGCATGCTAGTAGACTATCAACTGAGGACGACCTCTGAACCTGACATACACTAGAGCGACCTGTACTGACATCCACTGAGAGAGCACGCGCGAGCATGACTAGTGGCGAGCACTCAGAGAACTGTACCTGCCATCAGAGACGTGTTCCTCATTTTTTTCTTTGCAACAGTTAATCAAGAATGTCACGTTCACTTGGGACTCTCGTATTCTCATTAAAAAAACTCTCCTAAATTATTCTAAATTAGAATATATAAATATGCTAATTTCAATTCCTTTTACTGAGTTAAACGCGAAATATAGAAACATTAATTAGAACAAACATTGTAGCAAATACAAAGCAACGAAACTGGAGAGAGCACCTCTGTACTGTAATACACTGGAGAGAGCACCTCTGTACTGTAATACACTGGAGGGAGCACCTCTGTACTGTAATACACTGGAGAGAGCACCTCTGTACTGTAATACACTGGAGAGAGCACCTCTGTACTGTAATACACTGGAGAGAGCACCTCTGTACTGTAATACACTGGAGAGAGCACCTCTGTACTGTAATACACTGGAGAGAGCACCTCTGTACTGTAATACACTGGAGAGAGCACCTCTGTACTGTAATACACTGGAGGAGCACCTCTGTACTGTAATACACTGGAAAGAGCACCTCTGTACTGTAATAGCACTGGAGAGAGCACCTCTGTACTGTAATAGACTGAGAGAGCACCTCTTACTGTAATAGACTTGACTGAAACACCTCTGTACTGTAATAGACTGAGAGAGTACCTCTGTACTGTAATAGACTGGAGAGAGCACCTCTGTACTGTAATAGACTGGAGAGAGCACCTCTGTACTGTAATAGACTGGAGAGAGCACCTCTGTACTGTAATAGACTGGAGAGAGCACCTCTGTACTGTAATACACTGGAGAGAGCACCTCTGTACTGTAATAGACTGGAGAGAGCACCTCTGTACTGTAATACACTCACTGGAGTTACATATTGTAAGCGCTTTACCTGTGATCAGTTTCGAGGGTTTTTATACATTTGCAGCCCAGCCTAAGGCAGTGTTTCCGGTTGATCGCCTGGTCAACCACTCCAGCGGCAGCAGACTTACACAGTCATCACAGTCCAACTAATCTATACACACCACATCTTCACTATAGCGCACTTTCTGCCTCGTAGTAATAATTATGATATTTACAGAGCGCTCTGGTCGTGTCACTCAGCGTTCTTTGCAATAGAAATTATATACAAAACACAAACACACACGAAAAGGCAGGGCCAGGAACTGTGACACGACCCCTGCAACCACATATAGGTGAGTACAAAAAGGTGAGTCCACACTTAATAGACAAACTCGCTAAAAACAAAATGTAGCTAGATGAATTTCTGTTGCTGCGCAATACGAGAACATCCCCGAATTGCATAATCTCAGTTCTCTGTACGTCAATGCATTATGTAGATTTAACCTAGGAAGACCCAATAAAGTCAAACACTGTGGTTAGTTTCAGAACAGAAGAGACATTTTATAGTTCACAGAGAACAATTCTAAAAATAAAAATGGCACATTAACAGCTACCTAACCTTTAATCAAGACGAAACTTCCTTTGAGGAAAATTTATCAGCACTAAATGTTTAAAGCTGACTAAAAGAGGCAGTCTTCAGTTATTGCTCAGAATTCAACGAAATTTGTACCTTCAATGCCTAAACCCCGAAAACGTTTCAACCATTTCATTAGAAGAATCAGTTATTAAAAGTTGACGATGTTCTGAATCGTTTTATTTTAATCGTTGGAAAGGGGTTACATAGCGCCTTATGGAATGAGAAGCCTTCAGATTCGACCCATGGAAGTGGAAGATGAGTTCAATTCTTTGGTTCAAGAGCTTCACCAGCATCAAAGTAAAATAATGCAATAATGTAAAATACTGTTGAAATCTTGAAGCTGATCAAATGAGGCTTTCTAAAGATATATCCTGGAAACTAATTTTAGAAATTGTCTATATAAAATTAAGCAGTGGGCACCTGCACTTGTCAAGTTTACCAAGAACCATCGTTTAGTAGAACCGTAGAACAGGCTTGAAAATCTTGATGCTGACTGGATAAGTCGTTCTGAAGTAATAGGGTGTCGTCGTCCTTATAAAATGTGTCAGTTTTAATATTGTGAAGTCGATAAGGAAAGGCCTCTAGTTATTGAATGAAAACCTATATCGCTATTTAACAGAATTGGAAAAATTGGGACTTAAAGAGCCCAATAACAACAAGAAAATTGCTTTCTGCAAAGCACACGAGAGATGAAAATTTGAAGTCGATCAGAAAAGCCGTTTTCCACTTATACGAATTCCAAAGATTTCAAGTTAAATTAATTTAGTACATTGATAAATTACCCCAGACACAAGCTAGGCTTAATAGGTTTGATTCTAGCTATAAGATGTATGAGGCATTAAATACTAAAGCCATTCATGAGAGATAGACTCAAATATATTTAATGTGATTTAAGGTGAATCAAAATGTGTCAATATTTTACACACAAAATTGGAAGATGTGTATCCACACACTTGAATTTCACTTTTCGCAGTCGTCGAATTAGCAGGCAACTTCTGTGAACGTTTGAAGCCAAGCAGCACATGGGTCTGGAAATTATAGAGCTATTCCAGGATGCAGGGAATGTGTTCGACAACTTTAGTCATAGGTCACCTGCTAACTGTGCCAAGAATCGGATGAGGATTTCTCATGAGCATAACAAAATGGAAAAGTTATAGTAATAAAAAAATGAAAAAGGGGAATAAATAGGCAACCACTTGAGGTCCCCCCTCAGGGATACCTACTTGATAAACAGTTAAAACTACGAACATGACAAATACGCTCTTCACTAATAAACAACGTCATTTCAAATTAAAATAAATATAATCGGTTAAAAAAACATTAAATAAATAATGTCAAAAGACTTCCTTAAAATTTTCCAGAGATCCATACAAGCCCCTCGGTAATTATACAATCAAGACGATAGCAAAAAACTTAAGCTGTAATAGGCAAACTATTTAAATGTGTTAGATAGTCAGTTGCATGCCACAAGTTACACAGAGGCGGGGGGAAGGGGACACAGGATCACCTGCAAACAGGTGGTTGTGTGTGAAATAGTAGTCCCCGATCCTCAGTTGACAGAGATTCGCCTCAAAGTGAGGATTTCTGTTAAGGGAGGACTGTAAACACCACTATCTGTCGAACCCTGTATAACTTGCTCTGAGCATGTAGAGCCCACCAGGTCTGTCACTTCTCAAGGACATATCTATGGATATGGTTCATGAAGTCACTGTAAGGCCAACATCTGCACAAGAATGAGCTCGCTACAAAAGCCTCTCTGCTCGTGATTATCGAACAGTGGATCGAGCCTTGCCCCCTTTCCTTACGCTGAATGGCCCAAATGGCTTTAGTACTTTATAAAATACAACGACAACATCACCACCACCAATACCACAGCAACACCATTACCACCAACACTAATACCACCATGTACACCAACCCCTCTAACAACAACAACAACGCTAACACTAACAACAACCAACAAGAATATGAAAAACCAAAGAAATTAGTATGAAATTTACCTGTTCACTGTTTTTGTGATCCTAACTGTTACTCAAAATTTCTGCCCAAGCGTAGTCACACAATGACTACTACGCGACTATCAGCTGTGCTGCAGCTGAAAGACCTTCTGCCACACTTGTGAAGAAGAGACAAACTTTGCAAAACAAGTTTTTATTTGGACAACATTTCGGTCTATTAAGATCTTAATAAAGTCTTGATGAAGACATAGCTTGTTTACAAAGTTGTCTTCACTTCAATATCAGCTGTTTTGTTAAATTTGTTTCTCTTCTTAGTTTCTGATATTGTTAGGGTAAAAATCCAAATTTCAAACGTGTAAATTGATGGTAATAAAAGAAACAGAAAAACACATGTTTTAGGGAGGTTTTTTATCGGAAACACTTTTTTTTTGTAAACTGTTTTACATGACACTGACTTGGCACAAGCCTACACATTCTTAACATTTTCTACTTCAGTAGTCAGTTTGCCCCGTTGTGAATACGCAGATGTATGCATCTTCTATTTGTCAAATATAGAAATGATTCTCTTCTTGGGTTATGCAAATTTTGACTGAAGTGGCAGTAAACGCAGCATTAACGAGGCTGAGAGACAGCAGCTGTACACTTACAGCTGTGACACTTACAGCTGTGACACTTACAGCTGTGACACTGAAATTAGTCTTTCGAGTTTCCTCACATTATCAGCTAAATCTGCTAAAATGAACAGGTTTCATCCCGAAAATAAAGTACTCAAATGACACTAAGTACCATTAATTCAGTATTGAAATATTTTGCTTATTAATGAATACAAAGAAAATAACATGGAAAAAATGACAGTGAATATCCCGGTACACAACTCCAGAGTACCTGTCACTCACGCTCATGACCACATACCCATCTTAGTACTACTAGGAGTCTAGCTGGAGGGAGTTCCGTGGGTCAACGCCCCCGCGACCCAGTCCTTGAGTAACGAGTAATGACATTATCATGTCACAGAAATTAAGTTATTTAATATTTAACCTTCCTGTGTTATTTAATACTCATTGTGCAAAAAGCATTCCCTTTTATATTGAAAATAGACATTAACATTTTTAAAATAAAAAATGCGAAAACTATCGGTGTTGGCCCAAATTCAGGAATCGTACCATCCTTGATATATATATATATATATATATATATATATATATATATATATATATATATATATATATATATATATATATATATATGTCGTGCCGATTAGGTAAAACTTGCGATTTTGGCTTAAATAGCAACGCTCCCTTGCCATATAAGACAAGTGAAAATTTGTGTATGCAATAATTTCGCAAAATCATTCTGAACATAACGAAAAAAAATATTTAATTGTGTTTGTTTATTATTAAATTAATGTTAACGTATCTAAAATATATTTAGTTGGTTAGAGCTAAATTAAATTGCGCTTGTTGTAATAAGGTTAGGTAGGTTTTCAAAGTTTCTCTTGGAACAAAATTATAAATTCTTACATTAACATAAATGAAAAAATAAATCTTTAAACGTATAAGTAAAATTTTAGAAAGGACTTAATTTTAAATGAGTTCTTGCTAATTGACCAGTTTTACCTAATCGGCACGACATATATATATATATATATATATATATATATATATATATATATATATATATATCGTGCCGATTAGGTAAAACTTGCGATTTTATTAAATAGCAACGCTCTTCTTGCCATATAAGACAAGCGAAAATTTGTGTATGCAATAATTTCGCAAAAATCATTCTGAACCTAACGAAAAAAAAATATTTCATTGTGTTTGTTTATTATTAAATTAATGTTAACGTATCTAAAATATATTAAGTTGGATTAAGCTAAATTAAATTGCGCTTGTTGTAATAAGGTTAGGTAGGTTTTCAAAGTTTCTCTTGGAACAAAATTATAAATTTTTTACATTAACATAAATGAAAAAAATATATCTTTAAACGTATAAGAATTTTTTTTAGAAAGGACTTAATTTTAAATGAGTTCTTGCTAATTGACCAGTTTTACCTAATCGGCACGACATATATATATATATGTGTATGTGTGTGTGTGTGTGTGTGTGTGTGTGTGCGCGCGCGCGCGCGCATAAGACTACTTAAGACATCCCACGGGATTAAGGGTGAGGGAACTATGTCACAACCGGTTAAGCGGCGAGGTCAGGAGCTGAGGCTCGAACCAATGGCTCTTGTGACACATACATACACACACATACAAACATACGCACACACGCACACACGCACACACACAGCCTGACGACACTAGAGGACAGGAGGGTTAGGGGAGACATGATAACGATATATAAAATACTGCGAGGAATAGATAAGGTGGACAGAGACTGGATGTTCCAGAAAGGGGACACAGAAACAAGGGATCACAATTGGAAGTTGAAGACTCCTATGACTCAAAGGGATGTTAGGAAGTATTTCTTCAGTCAGAGTTGTCAGGAAATGGAATAGCTTAGAAAGTGACGTAGTGGAGGCAGGAACCATACATAGTTTTAAGGCGAGGTTTGATAAAGCTCATGGAGCAGGGAGAGAGAGGACCTAGTAGCAATCAGTGAAGAGGCGGGGCCAGGAGCTATGACTCGACCCCTGCAACCACAAATAGGTGAGAACACACACACACACACACACACACACACACACACACACAACCCGTTTAGCAAGGCAGTAAAAAGAGGCTGTTAGGGAGGTGTGGGGGAGGCTGGACACGCTTCCTTTCTCTCAGCTGTCGTCTACCTGAGCCTTATTGGGGCAGCTGAGGGCAGTATGTGACGACCAGGCTGCCTCCTGCCCTTGGTCTATACTCACACCTGCGTCACTCACCCGGAATACACTACACAGGTGTATACCACGCAACACTACACTCGCATATAGCACACAACACTACACGAGCGTGTAGCACGTAACACTACGGTGTAATACGTCATTCCCTGAAGAAGAATCATTTATACCCTCCTGCTCAATATTCTGGAACGAGTCACACCCTTTTAATACATTTCATTCCTTGTTCCATGTTGGCCTTTCTGTCTCCTGTCGCATCCTCCCCCGGTCCACGTCCCTCCCCAGCCAAGACACACTCCTGGACCATGTCACACTCCTGGACCATGTCACACACTCCTGGACCATGTCACACACTCCTGGACCATGTCACACACTCCTGGACCATGTCACACACTCCTGACCATGTCACACACTCCTGGACCATGTCACACACTCCTGACCATGTCACACATCTGACCATGTCACACACTCCTGGACCATGTCACACACTCCTGGACCATGTCACACCTCCTGACCATGTCACACCTCCTGGACCATGTCACACACTCCTGGACCATGTCACACACTCCTGGACCATGTCACACACTCCTGGACCATGTCACACACTCCTGGACCATGTCACACACTCCTGGACCATGTCACACACTCCTGGACCATGTCACACACTCCTGGACCATGTCACATTCTCCTGGATCATGTCACACCTTCCTGGACCATGTCACGCCTTCCTGGAGCATGTCACATCTTTCTGGACCATTTCACACTTTTCTGGATAATGCCACACCTTCCTGGACCATGTCACACTTTTCTGGATAATGTTACACCTTCCTGGACATGTCACACTTTTCTGGATAATGTCACACCTTCCTGGACCATGTCACACTTTTTCTGGATAATGTCACACCTTCCTGGACCATGTCACACTTTTCTGGATAATGTCACACCTTCCTGGACCATATCACACTTTGCTGGATAATGTCACGCCTTCCTGGACCATGTCACACTTTGCTGGATAATGGCACACCTTCCAGGACCATATCATGCCCTACTGATCAATTAACTTTCTTGGCCTTGTTATATCCTTCTCTAACATGAGTTGCTCATCAGGGCCAGCCTCTTGTTCATAGATGTTTTATCAGGGAATGTCGACTGCCTGTCAGGCCATTCATCAGGGGCATGGGCCATCTTTCTGGGTCAACAAGCCAGTTTCCTTTATAATTACTAAGGGCTATGACTCAATTTTCCGGATAATTCATCAGGGTCATGATCCAGTTTTCTGGATAATTCATCAGGGCAATGGCCCAGCTTGCTGGATAATTCATCAGGGCCATGGGCCAGCCTCCTACATAATTAATCAGTTTCAGCTTCCTGGATAACTCAAGGCCATGGCCCAGCATTCTAGATAGTTCATCACGCCCATGGGACATCTTCCTGGATTAACAATCAAAGCCATGGCCCAGCCTGCTGGATAATTCATCAGGGCGATCCAGGCATGACTTCGTCCGTTACCCTTCCTGCAGGCTACACCGATTTTCATGGTGGTGGTCATTTACAACACTTTACAATTCTCCTAACTAGCTAGTCTATAACTATTAAAAGTATTTAGTTGTCTTTAACTGTTCTTTGGTTTGGCTGCCTAGGATAGCTTATTTATATAATATATATATATATATATATATATATATATATATATATATATATATATATATATATATATATATATATATATATATTGGTATATACTTTAATTTGATATGAGAATCTTACCGCTGCTAGCAGTTACTGTTTGGGTGTTTGGAACGAGCGCCTAAAAACCCCGTCAGCTTATGAATCAGGGCAGAGGATACTTCACGTTTTTAACGAATCCGGTTGGGTGTTAAAGCAGATTTTGAATCTGGTCATTGGTTCATTTATTTTTAGACGAATCCAGTCAGTGGATCACTTATTTTTTAACTAATCCGGTCGGTCAGCCTCCTGCATCATTCATCGTGGACATGGGCCAGCATTCTGCATCATTTATCGTGGCCATGGGCCATCTCCAGCATCATTAATCATGATCATGGGACAGCCTCCTGTATTATTCATCGTGGCCCTGGGTAAGGCTCCAGTATCATTCATCGTGGTTACCTGGAGAGAATTCCAGGGGTCAACGCCCCCGCGGCCCGGTCTGTGACCAGGCCTCATGTTGGACCAGAGCCTGATCAACCAGGCTGTTACTGCTGGCCGCACGCAGTCCAACGTACGAACCACAGCCTGGCTGGTCAGGTACCGACTTTAGGTACCTGTCCAGTGCCTGCTTGAAGACAGCCATCTCCTGCATCATTAATCGTGGCCATAGGCCAGGCCCTGTATCATTCATCGTGGCCATGGGTTAGCCTGCATCATTCATCGTGGCCATGGGGCAGCCTCCTGCATCATTCATCGTGGTCCAGCTTCGTGTATTATTCAGCAGGAGCATTGGACAGCCTGGTGTATCATACAGCAAGACCATGAACCAGCCTGGTGTATCATACAGCAAGACCATGGGCCAGCCCGGTGTTTCATACAACAGTAACATGGGCCAGCCTAGTTATCATACAATAAGACCATGGGCCAGCCTGGTGCATCATGCAGCAGGAGCATGGGCCAACCTGGTGGGTGTATCATACAGCAGGAACATGGGCCAGCCTAGTTATCATGCAACAGGAGCATGGGCCAGCCTGGTGTTTCATACAGCAGGAGCATGGGGCAGCCTTGTGCACCATACATGGAACATGGCCAGTGTACATACAGCAGGAGCATGGGCCAGCCTTGTGCAACATACAGCAGGGGCACGGGCCAGCCTGGTGCACCATACAGCAGGAGCATGGGCCAGCCTGGTGCACCATACAGCAGGAGCATGGGCCAGCCTGGTGCACCATACAGCAGGAGCATGGGCCAGCCTGGTGCACCATACAGCAGGAGCATGGGCCAGCCTTGTGCACCATACAGCAGGACAGGGCCAGCCTGTGCACCATACAGCAGGAGCATGGGCCAGCCTGGTGCACCATACAGCAGGAGCACGGGCCAGTCTGGTGCACCATACAGCAGGAGCAGGAGCCAGCCTGGTGCACCATACAGCAGGAGCATGGGCCAGCCTGGTGCACCATACAGCAGGAGCATGGGCCAGCCTGGTGCACCATACAGCAGGAGCATGGGCCAGCCTGGTGCACCATACAGCAGGAGCATGGGCCAGCCTGGTGCACCATACAGCAGGAGCATGGGCCAGCCTGGTGCACCATACAGCAGGAGCATGGGCCAGCCTGGTGCACCATCAGCTGGAGCATGGGCCAGCCTGGTGCACCATACAGCAGGAGCATGGGCCAGCCTGGTGCACCATACAGCAGGAGCATGGGCCAGCCTGGTGCACCATACAGCAGGAGCATGGGCCAGCCTGGTGC
Source organism: Cherax destructor (assembly GCA_009830355.1). Classification (NCBI taxonomy): domain Eukaryota; kingdom Metazoa; phylum Arthropoda; class Malacostraca; order Decapoda; family Parastacidae; genus Cherax; species Cherax destructor. Next base: position 94,474 of record WNWK01003400.1, on the reverse strand, counting down.
ACCATACAGCAGGAGCATGGGCCAGCCTGGTGCACCATACAGCAGGAGCATGGGCCAGCCTGGTGCACCATACAGCAGGAGCATGGCCAGCCTGGTGTATCATACAGCAGGAGCATGGGCCAGCCTGGTGTATCATACAGCAGGAGCATGGTCCAGCCTGGTGTATCATACAGCAGGAGCATGGGCCAGCCTGGTGCATCATACAGCAGGAGCATGGGCCAGCCTGGTGCACCATACAGCAGGAGCATGGGCCAGCCTGGTGCACCATACAACAGGAGCATGGGCCAGCCTGGTGCACCATACAACAGGAGCATGGGCCAGCCTGGTGCACCATACAAGGAGCATGGGCCAGCCTGGTGCACCATACAGCAGGAGCATGGGCCAGCCTGGTGCACCATACAGCAGGAGCATGGGCCAGCCTGGTGCACCATACACAGGAGCATGGGCCAGCCTGGTGCACCATACAACAGGAGCATGGGCCAGCCTGGTGCACCATACAACAGGAGCATGGGCCAGCCTGGTGCACCATACACAGGAGCATGGGCCAGCCTGGTGCACCATACAACAGGAGCATGGGCCAGCCTGGTGCACCATACAACAGGAGCATGGGCCAGCCTGGTGCACCATACAACAGGAGCATGGGCCAGCCTGGTGCACCATACAACAGGAGCATGGGCCAGCCTGGTGCACCATAGAGCAGGAGCATGGGCCAGCCTGGTGCACCATACAACAGGAGCATGGGCCAGCCTGGTGCACCATAGAGCAGGAGCATGGGCCAGCTACCTTCACCCTGACACAAGACCTTGCAGTCTTATCCTGGTGATGGCGGGGGAAGAGAGGCAGACAATGTTCCGTAGTTTTTGTCGTGTGTTGCTCAATATTCTTATTACGCAGAGAGGCGAGTTAATATGTGGGAGACAGCGCCACGGTATGTTGTTATTGTTGCTGTTTTTGTTCAAGTTGTTCTTGTTGTTGCTACTGTTGATTATGATGTTGTTGGTGTTGTTTTCGCTGTTAGTGTTAATGATGATGATGATGATGTTGGTGGTGGTGGTTGCGGTGGTGGTGGTGCAATGATTGTATGGTACGCAGGCGGTTATGGTGGAGTAATGCAGGTATGTTGTTATGTTGTGTTGTAATGCAGTTTTTTGGTGTTTAATGTAGTGTAGTTGTGGTGGTTGATGAGTGTAGTGGTTGTGTAATGCAGTGTACTTGTGGTTGTTGTAATGCAGTGTAGTGGTGGAGGTGTTTGTAATGAAGTGTAGTGGTGGTGGTTGTAATGCAGTGTAGTTGTTATGTAATGTACTTGTGGTTGCAATGAAGTGTAGTGGTGGTGGTTGTAATGCAGTGTAGTGGGTGGTTAATGCAGTGCAGTGGTATGTAGTATGCAGTGTAGTGGTGGTGATTGTAATGTAGTGTAGTGGTTGTGGTAATACAGTGTAGTGGTGGTGGTGGTGGTAGTAATGCAGTGTAGTTGTGGTGGTTGTACTGTAGTGTAGTTGTGGTAATGCAGTGTAGTGGTTGTGGCTGTAATGCAGTGTAGTGGTTGTGGTAATGCAGTGTAGTGGTGGTGGTTGTAATGCAGTGTAGTGGTGGTGGTTGTAATGCAGTGTAGTGGTGGTGGTTGTAATGCAGTGTAGTGCTGGTGGTGGTAATGTAGTGTAGTTATGGTTGTAATGCACTGTAGTTGTGGTTGTAATGCACTGTAGTTGTGGTTGTAATGCACTGTAGTGGTGGTTGTAATGCACTGTAGTGGTGGTTGTAATGCACTGTAGTGGTGGTTGTAATGCACTGTAGTGGTGGTTGTAATGCACTGTAGTGGTGGTTGTAATGCACTGTAGTGGTCGTTGTAATGCACTGTAGTGGTCGTTGTAATGCACTGTAGTGGTCGTTGTAATGCACTGTAGTGGTGGTAATGCACCGTAGTAGTGGTGGTAATGCACCGTAATAGTGGTGGTAATGCAGTGTAGTGGTGGTAATGCAGTGTAGTGGTGGTGTGCTTGTAATGCAATGTAGTGGTGGTGCTGCTTGTAATAATGTGTTGTTGGAGGTTGTAATGAGGTGCTGTGGGGTTGTAATGCGCTGTAGTGGTAGTGATTTTGCAAAATGGGGTTATGGTGTGTGGTAGTGGTAGCTGGGTGGTGGTAGTAATGTGGTAAGGTTAGTGATGGTATTGGTGTAGTAGCGGTGGTGATGACAGTGGTAATGATAGTAACAACAATACTGTTAGTGCTGGTCGTGTTTGGGAGGTCTTTGGTGATAGTGATGGCAATTGTTGTTGGGCTGTGCATGTAATGTGAATGGCATTGTGACATGTTATAGAGTTGTGGTGATGGTGGTTGTGACATGCGCCTAGCGCAAATATTGCATTAAACATGCCTCAATATCTCCACAATCTTGCACGTCATCAACAACCAGCTTCAAGGCATGGTAGACAATAATTGCAGACTCTCGGTGACTGCTGCGTTTTGGTACCGGGTGACCTCCACTTGCACTGGAGGCTGTGTTCAGGGTGAGGGTGGGTGACCCAGGGACAGCTACATCGCATGTAGGGGAAGCCCTGAACCCTCAGATCCTCATGAGCCTCGTCATGGTCACTACCATAATAGAAGATCTCCTCACTATGAGTCTTTAAGCTGTATCAATGAGAGTTCTCATACTTACTCTCTTAGTTTTCAAACTTTACTCATATCATGGTTATTGGTTCATAATGTTTATAGTGTAAAAAAAATTTCATAATCATTGGCGGTGTTAATATATGATAAATCAAAGCCAACATTTATTTGACTGTTTTATTGACAGCACTATAAGCTGGTATCTTGCACGGCCACGTACAACAGGCCTTTAAAAATATTGTGCCTGGGATAATGGTGGTGGACATAATATTACAGTGATGATTAAAAGGGGAGCAATAGTATCAGAATTAGTAGAATTGATAGTGACGGGGATAGAAAGAGTGGTGGTAATACTGCTGGTAAAGATAGAAGTGTTAGTGGTTGTGATAACAATAATTTTGGGTGGTCACTTTGGTGGTAATTGTAGAGATAACAGTAGTATTGTTAATGATTGTGGAGCTGGATGTATTGGCTGTGATGGTATTGATAGCAATGTTGAAAAGGGTGATGGAGTAGTAATTGTGGTAGGAGTAATGATAGTGGTAATGTAGGTAATCTAGTTGGTAATTACAATGATGTTTGTTATGCTGTTACTCTCAGTAGCAGTGCTGGTGATGATATTGGTTGTGGTGGTGATAATGATATTGGTGGTGGTAATGGTAGTGGTGGTGGTAATGGTAGTGGTGGTGATAATGGCAGTGGTGGTGATAATGGTAGTGGTGATATTGGTTGTGGTGGTTATAATGGTAGTGGTGGTGGTAATGGTAGTGGTAATGGTAGTGGTGGTGATAATGGTAGTGGTGATATTGGTTGTGGTGGTTATAATGGTAGTGGTGGTGTTAAAGATGGAACTGATAATGGTGGAAACAATAGTGATGGTAACAGTGCAGGTGGTAAAAGTGATAATGCAGCTGGTAATTTTGGTGATGTTAAGTAGCGAGGTTTAGGTAATGATACTGGTAACAGAAGTGATGATACTGGTAACTGAGGTGCTGGTAATTGGGTTAAAGTGTTGGTGGTAGTAATGGCAGTATTTATGACCACATAATTATGGAGGCCTTAATGATGGTAGTAGAGGCGGTAGTGGGGCTATTGATGGTGGTGGTGGCAGATAGTGGTGATGCTTGTATTAGGGGTAGTGGTGCAGGCAATGTTGATAGAAGTGATGGTAATGCTTTTTTTGGTGTAGTATTCAGGTAGAATATGTTGTGGATCTGGTAGTGGAAGTTATGGCTCTGGAAATGGTGGTGAAGGTAGTTGTGGTTCTAGTAATGGTGGTGAAGGTAGTTGTGGTTCTGGTAATTGTGGTGAAGGTAGTTGTGGTTCTGGTAATGGTGGTGAAGGTAGTTGTGGTTCTGGTGATGCTGGTGAAGGTAGTTGTGGTTCTGGTGATGCTGGTGAAGGTAGTTGTGGTTCTGGTGATGCTGGTGAAGGTAGTTGTGGTTCTGGTAATGGTGGTGAAGGTAGTTGTGGTTCTGGTAATGGTGGTGAAGGTAGTTGTGGTTCTGGTAATGGTGGTGAAGGTAGTTGTGGTTCTGGTAATGGTGGTGAAGGTAGTTGTGGTTCTGGTAATGGTGGTGATGGTAGTTGTGGTTCTGGTAATGGAGGTGAAGGTAGTTGTGGTTCTGGTAATGGTGGTGAAGGTAGTTGTGGTTCTGGTAATGGTGGTGAAGGTAGTTGTGGTTCTGGTAATGGTGGTGAAGGTAGTTGTGGTTCTGGTAATGGTGGTGAAGGTAGTTGTGGTTCTGGTAATAATGGTGAAGGTAGTTGTGGTTATGGTAATGGTGGTGAAGGTAGTTGTGGTTCTGGTAATGGTGGTGAAGGTAGTTGTGGTTCTGGTAATGGTGGTGAAGGTAGTTGTGGTTCTGGTAATGGTGGTGAAGGTAGTTGTGGTTCTGGTGATGGTGGTGAAGGTAGTTGTGGTTCTGGTAATGTTGATGAAGGTAGTTGTGGTTATGGTAATATTGGTGAAGGTAGTTGTGGTTCTGGTGATGGTGGTGAAGGTAGTTGTGGTTCTGGTGGTGAAGGTAGTTGTGGTTCTGGTGATGAAGGTAGTTGTGGTTCTGGTGATGAAGGTAGTTGTGGTTCTGGTGATGAAGATAGTTGTGGTTCTGGTGATGAAGGTAGTTGTGGTTCTGGTGATGAAGGTAGTTGTGGTTCTGGTGATGAAGGTAGTTGTGGTTCTGGTGATGAAGGTAGTTGTGGTTCTGGTGGTGAAGGTAGTTGTGGTTCTGGTGATGGTGGTGAAGGTAGTTGTGGTTCTGGTGATGGTGGTGAAGGTAGTTGTGGTTCTGGTGATGGTGGTGAAGGTAGTTGTGGTTCTGGTGATGGTGGTGAAGGTAGTTGTGGTTCTGGTGATGGTGGTGAAGGTAGTTGTGGTTCTGGTGATGGTGAAGGTAGTTGTGGTTCTGGTGATGGTGGTGAAGGTAGTTGTGGTTCTGGTAATGGTGGTGAAGGTAGTTGTGGTTCTGGTAATGGTGGTGAAGGTAGTTGTGGTTCTGGTAATGGTGGTGAAGGTAGTTGTGGTTCTGGTAATGGTGGTGAAGGTAGTTGTGGTTCTGGTAATGGTGGTGAAGGTAGTTGTGGTTCTGGTAATGGTGGTGAAGGTAGTTGTGGTTCTGGTAATGGTGGTGAAGGTAGTTGTGGTTCTGGTAATGGTGGTGAAGGTAGTTGTGGTTCTGGTAATGGTGGTGAAGGTAGTTGTGGTTCTGGTAATGGTGGTGAAGGTAGTTGTGGTTCTGGTAATGGTGGTGAAGGTAGTTGTGGTTCTGGTAATAGTGGTGAAGGTAGTTGTGGTTCTGGTAATGGTGGTGAAGGTAGTTGTGGTTCTGGTAATGGTGGTGAAGGTAGTTGTGGTTCTGGTAATGGTGGTGAAGGTAGTTGTGGTTCTGGTAATGGTGGTGAAGGTAGTTGTGGTTTTGGTAATGGTGGTGAAGGTAGTTGTGGTTCTGGTAATGGTGGTGAAGGTAGTTGTGGTTCTGGTAATGGTGGTGAAGGTAGTTGTGGTTCTGGTAATGGTGGTGAAGGTAGTTGTGGTTCTGGTAATGGCGGTTGTTGTAGTTCTGGTAATGGTGATGGCGGTTGTTGTGGTTCTGGTAATGGTGATGGCGGTTGTTGTGGTTCTGGTAATGGTGATGGCGGTTGTTGTGGTTCTGGTAATGGTGATGGCGGTTGTTGTGGTTCTGGTAATGGTGGAGGTTTTTGTGAGTCTGGTAATGGTGGTGGTGGAGGTTTTTGTGAGTCTGGTAATGGTGGTGGTGGAGGTTTTGTGAGTCTGGTAATGGTGGTGGTGGAGGTTGTGAGTCTGGTAATGGTGGTGGTGGAGGTTTTGTGAGTCTGGTAATGGTGGTGGTGGAGGTTTTTCTGGTTCTGGTAATTGTTGTGGTGGAGGTTTTTGTGATTCTGGTAATGGTGGTGGTGGCTGAGGTAGTGGTTGTGGAAATGGTGATAATGGTGGTGGTGGAGGTTTTTGTGATTCTAGTAATAGTTATGGTGGAGGTTTTTGTGATTCTGGTAATGGTGGTGGTGGTTCTGGAAATGGTTGTCTGTTAGGTAATTTTATATATTGGGGTTGTATTTAGGTATTTCCAAAGGGGTACCCTGAAGAGGTACCTGAATTTTTCTGTTACTTCTCGATTTTATTTTGCTCAAATCTCGAGAACGCCTCATCCAACTGACTTCAAATTTTCAACACTTGTGTACGGTAAGGACCAAATTCTATGAATTTCTTGCAAGTTAATGAACGCATTCCTAGCATTAAGGAATGGCTTGGGTAGCTTCCACAATCCCCAGTGGCAGAACTTTCAAACCTTCATGAAGGTGCCAAAAAAATACAACGATGGCGGAGTTTTTTGCGTTTTTGTGTTTAAAAAAGTGTCAAGTTTTTATTCCCATTAAATCACGTTAAATAATTTTCAATTTACCTTATTCTGAATGGCTTCAATATTTAGTGTCTAATGCATCTCAGGGCCAGGAAAGTATCTATTAAGTTTTGTTTGCGTGCAGGCAAATTTGTTGTAGTAAAAAAAAAAAAAAGAATTAATCATTAGAATCCGTGCCAAAATTGGAGAATTACTAACCTAATCGGCTTCAAATTTTCGCCACTGGTTTGATTTCCTTAACATAAGGTTCGCTCTGCCACTTTAATTATAATTATAAAATTATAATTATAAAAATAAGTGACATTCATTTTATATTCAATGAATAACGAATGTTTTTTTTCTGATTAGCTTCAAAATACTATTGACTATTAATTCTATGGTAAGGAAGATAATCCATACGTTTAATACGTGATGAAAATTTGAAACTGTACTCACGTAGTTAAATAGGAATCAGATTACTCGAGAATGCTTTTCTGATAGGCTTCAAACTTTTACCATTGATGGACTTTATTAAAACGCAGCTGCCTATATAAACCTCCCTCCCTCCCTCCTTTGTGTTAGTGTGACTTTGTAAATGGTCCAAGTCGGACTGAAACGTCGTGGTAAGCTCCTTTCTTCTATCGCGGGTTATTTGTGTAAGCTGTGTAAATTTTAATTTGCTAATTTTATTAAGCTAATTATTTCCCCCATACTATAACTAGTGAATGCCTCTTCTGATAGGCTTCAAACCCTGAAAATTGTGTATTATAATTTTGAGATGTGTGGGTGCCAGTTTGAGCATTGTTTCACCAATTTTATCAGTGTTATAAAAAAATCCAAATAAATAATTTTTTTCTTGCGGGATTGTAGAGAATTTTAAAAGTAACTCAACTACAAACAGAGAATCGAACAATATTAAAAAAATAAAATCGCATTTTTATACCATTTTTAAATTTCCTGAGCTGATTGAACCCATAAATACCGCAACACGACGTGATGCGCATTTCATCGAAGGTTTGCGAAAACATTTTCAGAATGGCTTATTCTGTCGGTTTCACATGCGCAGTTGATATCTTTCCTCAATTTTACAAGAAAAAAACGATTTCCATGAAATTGCTGTAGAGCTTCATCTTCACTATTGCAGATGTCAATGGTACATTGACTAATGTTGTTATAGGTTATGGATTCACATTTATACACATGCATATGATGGTGAGTAGTGTATGATATCGAGGGTGATGGTGACAGTGGAAGCAGTGTGTTGGTGGTGGGTGGTGGTGATAGAGGTGGTATTGGTGGGGGTCGTGGTGGTTGTGATGATTGGCATATTTATGCACAAGTATGCATAAACATGTATACATATTTTTTATATGTATGCATATATATACACGCACATACCTAAATATGGAGAAGTGCACATACACATAAATACATGCACATGCATAAATAAGACCCATTCATATATACACACATGAATATATGCATACAAATATTCATACATTCTCATGAATATGCATAAGTGCATTGATAATTGCATAAATATACTTGTATAAATATGTGAATTCATACATTAGAACACACACAAGACACACACATATACACATGCATTATTTTGTTTATTCTACCTCTTCTCAACGTCTTCATTATACAATAGTTAATGCATCCTACGGACTGGGTGGTGCGAATTAAGTTGAGTATGTGTTGGCTAAATTATCCTCATAATAAATTAGTGAAAAAAAAACTTGAAATCATTGAAATCTCTGTTATAACTGGACAATTCCTCTTCTGATCAGTTTAAAATTTGCATCGCAGGTGTACTTTCAGGAAGAAATTTTTGGAGCTTTTATTGGGCTGAATAAGTCTCAATGCGTCAATTTTATTAAATAAATTGTGATACTGATTTCCTTACAATAACTAAAGAATGTCTCTTCTGATGAGCGTCAACATATAAACGCTGGTGTTTTGTAGCAGGAAGTATTTTTATTATGCAAAAATCGCGAACAAGCGATAGAAGATGTAGACCAACTACAGGGGGAGTAGAATGTTAGCTCTAGTAGAATGTTAGCTCTAGTTGAATGTTAGCTCCAGGAAGTGCCTTTGCTGGAGCAAAGGCGCTTCCTGTGATCGGACCTCCTCTTTTCTGCAACACTGCAAGCTCCTGATTGCAACACGAAAGGCTTAGAGCTATCATTCAAATATTTTTATATTGAATGTGGGTTGTGTATGTGCTAATTTACCAATCTTTTAGATAAAATTATTTGTAATTAAACTATTTTTTTTTCCTTCAGAAGTGTAAAAAATTTTAAACTGAATAGAACTGCAATAAAGAATCTTGAGAAATATTGCAATCCCGAATTTTTACGCCTTTTAGATTTTCATGAGTTTGCTAAACAGTTGACTACTACTTTTGTTACGAATTTATGCTAGAACGTAACTTCCTCCACCAAAGCCATTTTAATAACTTCAGAGCGCCTTTCCCAATACGCTTAAAAATTTTTAACCATGGGTAAACAAAACTAAGGTTTATGGAACACCGAGTGTCCGGAGATCGATCCCCGGTACAGGTAGAAACACTGGGCATGTTTCCTTACACTTGCTGCCTCTGTTCACCTAACAGACAGTAGGAACCTGGCTGTTAACCGACTGGTGTGGGTTGTTCCTGGGGTGGTGGTGGTATACCTCGGATAAGGCTGGTATACCTTAGATACAGGCTCTAGCCTGTAAAACTGATGTTAAAAAATAATTGGCAAGTGAAGGTGGTCATCGCTCAACTTCATATAGACCTTTCCGAAATTGCTTTACATGCAATAACTTTATAAAGCCTCTTCGGATCAGCTTCAAAATTTCAACACTCGTGTCCCCTATTTAAAATGGTTGGTATTGTTAACAGTGTGTGTAGATGCCATTTTTTTGTCAACTTTTAATCTGGAAATGGTACCTTCCCTTCCTTAGATTTAACCTGAATGCCTTTTTGTCCAAATTCACTATTGTACTTCTACGGGTTTAGCATTCCCATTATTAAAATAAAATCTTTTGCTGAATGGCATTAATCTTTAATGGATTATGCATCTTATGAAGTGAATAAAACATTTGGGTTTAGGCTTTACCTTGATTTTAGATTTTGGTTTGAATAATTTTATTGCACCAATTTTATTAACCAAATTGTTTTTTGTGAAATAATATGCATGCCATCAGGACAACTGCAAACAAAAAATGAAGATTGTACACTAAAAGGTAAATTAAATGTATATAAACTTTAAAAGCTGGTAATATTTAAAAAAAATAGATTTGGCCTTTAAAGGTCCCATCTTGCATTTTTTTTATATAAACTAAGAAAACTGAAACACTAGTTTACATGAGACAATTTCTGAGTGCCTCATTCAACTGGTTTAACTTAATGCAAATTCTGAGCAGCGTCAAACAATGTGTTGAAGTTTTATAAGATATTGTTCTCTCTGAGATAACAAGAGAAGCCTATTCATTTTGGTTTCAAAGCTTGATGTTTTATAGTGGAAGGTTTGAGCTTTGCATGTCTTAATTGCCATTTTTATAAAAGATAAATTGGGATATTAGTGTCCATGTTATCACTCGTGAATGAATCTTCCGAATGGCTTGAAACCTCTAATGCTATTATTTAACTGCATTAGGAACTTATGTCCTTCTTTGCACCATTAATATTATGTGCATTGAGGCACAGGGGACTTGGATTGTGTAATATAGGGATACCTTTCTTGAAATGTGCGGTGGCTGAAGTACATCCAGTTAGGTATCCCCAAAAGGGTATGGATCTTTAAAGACTGTGCCAGACCCGGCACGTTGTCTTCCTTTAACTTTATGTTGGCCTGGTGGCTAAAGTTCTCGCTTCACACGGCGAGTGAATGGGTTCGATTCCCAGCCAGGGTAGAAACGTTGGGCGTGTTTCTTTACACCTATTGTTGTCCATGTTCACCCATCATTAAAATGGGTACCTGGGTGTTAGTCGACTGGTGTGGGTCGCATCCTGGGACACTGACCTAATTTGCCCGAAATGTTCTGCATAACAAGGGGTTTTCTATATAGTAGTATGTCATTGATGTCAGCTAGGACTGTATACCTTGTACATGTACTTCGTCTACACCCTCCTTCCTTCACAACGCCCTCCTCCTTCTCTGATTACAGATCTTCCGCTGCCTCCACACGTGGACTTTTCTTTTATTTCTTTTATTTCAGGAATAAGAGGAGCTCGGTTATGTGCATTCATTGTCTCATTATTACCTAAAGTATAACAGAGTTTGAGATTAATGAAACCATTTTAGAAAGCCTGATCAAAAAATATTAATATCAGTGTTTTAAAAATACAGCTGGAAAAAAATAACATTCATAAATAGAACTGCACCTTATATGATAAACTTTGGTTCATGATATCAAATAAAAAAGTCAAGAAAAAGAAAATAAGCATATTTTATTCTCAGTGAGAATTTTACTACTGTAGCAACGGTAACAGATATTTCATATCAGGCTTGTACTATTTGGTAATTAATAACCCACATGAAAGCCAGATAAGACTGTCAGGACACGTTATGGTGTCGGTGAAGGTATAGTACACAGACAGGCAAGCACGTAAATATTCGCTGGACAAAACAATAGTGAAAATCAACGAGAAGCTAAATGCACATGCAGATAGTATGGTGAGAAGCGAGACTGTAAATTAGCAGCAGGGTAAAGCCCGTCACAGCAAGCAACGGGAAGTCCCCACGTCCTGGCGTTAGAAGGCTAGGCCTCCGTGTAGTAGTATGGAGGCAACAATGATGTACGTCTTCTCGGTAGTCCAGCTTGTATGCTCGGCGAGCACAGGGAAGTTCCCGAGTACTGGCATTGACAGGACAGAATGGAGGCGGACGGTAAGGTGACTATGGGAAAAGAACCAGAAAGTATGGTTTGATATGCAGTATCTGAGTTAATGTTCCACTAACTCTGCGGGTGTGGACGGGAAAGGAGTAACAGTTTCCAATCCTATTACTATGCAGTGACGTATTCTGACCTCGAGAACAACTTAGCAATGGTTAGGGAAAATGATTGCAATCAGGCGCTCCGGATCATCTCCGGGAGGTGGAAATATTTTCTGCATTACCATTTCTTGAACTGACCGATCTATTAAAAAAACGAAGAAGCAGAAATCGGAGTGCTTGACAGTTAGAAGTTCCAAGATCCTCTCATAAGATAATGTTATCTTATACGGACCGACCAAGCCAGTAAAAAGCTACACACCAGCGACTGAAAATGAATAACGAAGTCGAGGAGTTACCTGAAAAACTCAAGACGGAAATGCCGGGCTCTGCAAGTACACCTTATGACCTGACCAAGACGTCGGAAGACTACGCTTCAGAGATCAAGCTGCATAGCAGTAGCTGCTTAAGCATCCCTGATGGCGATTAAGAGAAGATCCCGGAGACTCACGGGGAGACTCGCAGTAAATGTCGATAGGAGATCCTGTAACATCCCTTAAGGATCGACAGATAC